>JAMBLF010000865.1:0-178962 GCA_030578115.1 Leucoptera coffeella | reverse complement strand
TACGTCTCCTCCTGAGACTTGGATACGTCTTATTCAGCCGTTACAAGGCTAAAATGTCCCTGTCAGGCGAGACAAGTTATTTTATTGTCTGCACTCGAGTTGGGTCGTTAGGGTGTCTTTCCACTAGCGCTAAGATATGCTACTATGATATAAATATATTTATTTCCACCAAACATATTCATAATGCTATATAAACGAATGAATATCCTAAGTTGATATAAAAAGTATCCATAGCACATACGACAGTTTATCTCAAGTGTAACTCCACCCTTAGAAGTTTGAATGAATGTTTCATGACACGTTACAAGTGTTTTTTTGTAGACGGACATAGAAATTGGACTTTCTGCCGGCTTTGTCGCATTAAGTATTTATTTTATATTACACGGTGCGAGAGTTGCTTGCTAATGTAGGATTAAGGTAGAAGGTATCTTTTTTAAGGTATGCTATGAGAGGCGATTGTTTTTATATACAAATATCTCCCTAAGAAATAAAATATCCCCTAACAAATAAAATATCCCCTAACAATAAGACTATAAAACTTTCTAGAATACCTAAAATCATCTCTTGCTAGCTTGGAGCGTAAATATTATAGAGTAATAAATTCTTATACTGCTTTTATTCTGCACGTGTTTGTACGAAAATATAAAAACACTTAAATTTACATATGTTAATTCTATGTATGTATGTGATCTCAATAACTAGCAGCCATTCTTGATGGAATGTCGTAAGAGGCGACTAAGGAATAAATGGAATCTATTGCACAATGGTCTCGCAACCTGTCACCAATATTCCTACTACATCATCACAACTCCAACATTTATGCCAAAAAGTAACTTAGGAAACATTATATCTCCACCTTGACAGGGAATAAAGGACATCAATATATATACGTTATATATCATCATCATCAGCCTGTCTGAATCCACTGTTGGACATAGGCCTCTTCCAAATGACGCCACTTCTCCCTGTCCGTGGCCGTTCGCATCCATTTGATGCCGGTCAACCTGCGCAGGTCGTTATATATATGTACGTTAATTCTCAATCACCGAAAGCACCTCCATATATCCACGTAGGCTCCAATGACAAAGCCTTAGCGACACAAAGGCTCCGCCGCGACTTTTTACTGTGCCATTGGGGAACCCATTAGGCGGATGACGGATGCCACTTCTCTAATGAGCTTTTGGGACCTAGGTTCAAGTGTATTGGTGAGGGGATGAATTTGGATGTGGGGGTATTGGTAGAGGTAATGAAATGAAATGATTTTTATTCAACATGAGGATTATAAAATCACTTATTGAAAGTCAAAAAAGAAACATTTTTACAGGAAAAGTAGTCATTAAAATTAGTTAATCTTAAAAAATTAAAAAAAATCTAATTAAACTATTGGAATTTCGTAAAGCAAAATCCTGCAGAGAAGAAATGCCAAGAAACTCTGCAGACATATTTCATTACAACTTCAGTTAAATAATAAAAAAGGTGGGACGGGAAAGATGTATTTAAAAAATGTTATATGACTATGTAATTTAATTTAGAAAAATTGTGAGCTAATCTATATTCTTCAGAATAGGTAATAGTCAGTGAACGCGTCGAAAAATAACAAAACTTATCATATCAAAGGTAAACAACCACACATTATATGATCGAGGTTCTGTCCACCCCAAAAGCGATAATGGAGCTGTTCAGGACTTAATTAGAAACAATATCTTTACGATCTGTTTTACAATTTATAATCATATTTTTGATTACATCTGTTGAAATGAGTATAATGTTACCACTTGACTGATCTGAATCTGACTTGTTTACAGATTATTTCAAATAACTATACTTAAATAATATTAGTAAAACCTCTGGGAAGAATCGAACCTAGCGACTTTAAAATTCGAATCTTTGGTCTCAACATTAAAACTACGTCGCTTCACGCTAATTTACAACATCTTACAACAAATGTATCAAGCTAACGTGACAGGTGGTGAGTTTTATCGCGGTTGCGAGCTTATGGGATTTTTCTTACGATGTTTTCCTTGACTATTACGGCCGCTGTAAGTGTGCCTTAACATAAAATATCACGAAGCTAGGATCTTTAGGGATCACTAACAGATATATTTGACCATTGGTCCCTCTAGATAGCTGTCGTTCTTCCCGAAGATGTCTTAGGAGGCAACTAAGAGACTAGGGGTATATTGAATCTATTGGGTCTTGGGCTAACAACCTGTCACCAATGTTCAAAATGACATTAATATTTATGCTAAAAGGTGACCTAAGAGATATGATCATGTTCCAAGGTTATATCCACCCCGAATGGGATAAATGACATGAATGTAAATATATACTATACATAACTATATGTGTCTTTGTATATTAGACCCTTCGAAGCTCACATATAAGATCGATGTTCGTAGACACTCAAACAATACTAACTCAAATGAATAAATAAGTAAGTTTTAGTTTAGTTTTAGGTGTTACGAAGAATACTATTCGTAAAATTAGGGTTTATAGCATGAAAAAGTAACGAACCTATGAGTGAGGCGACACAGATCATCAGAATTATTAAATGGCCTGGTGGCTTACTCCACTACTTAATGATTTTTGCAAAATATCAGATCAGTATAATACTGTGCAGTGCAAAAATGATAAATTTCGCCATCTTTTAAGCGAAATTTGTCTCTATTGCCGTCTTTAATAGTGAAATTTGTCAATTTTGCTAGTCCACTACCAACTACACACTATTACTGATCTGATATTGAACTGCATTTGTGTTAAAAACACATTAGTAGACTGAGGCACCTGTTATGTCTATAGGAAATAGTAACGCGAATATATGAATCGATATACTCGTATGTCTCTCTTCAAAGACATGACAATATACATGAAGCATTTACTGTCTTACCTAGATTTAAAAGCAACCACAAAGAATCCAAAGCATCAATATTGAAGACAAAAGAAAATAACAAAATTCAAGTTAGAATAACCCTTATACATGAATAAGGCGAGATTCCGAACCCCGTCGCAGACTCGGGGAATCTCGTAATTAATTCACCTGCACGAAATTTCATCTGGGGCGGCGTATCGGGGTATTCACTAATTAATTCCCAAAGGGGACTGGCCCGCGAAACCAAGAAACAGCTCTTATCGGAAATTTGTATAAAAGTATCAAATGTAATAAAGGATAATGATGGTAAGGGACGACGTGGGTATTTGTATAGAAAGGTACTTGTAACTCTCGTAGCAGAGATGTAAATGAGTAGAAAGTATAAATGAGATACCAGTATTGAGGTAGCAATGTAGTACCTAATGTGGCTTACAACAAATCAGCATATCAATGTGTAACATACCGCAGGAAGTTAAAAACCGAAGATATATTATGATGAGAGAAAACGCCCTGAAATAACTTTCTTATTAATTCATAGTAACACTCATACACTATATCTTTTTAGAGTGGAAGCAACCGGAAACACGTCTTTTTTATTCATTAGGTAATTTTTTTGAAATCCTTATTTTATTCCTTAAAAAAACGGTAAATAAACTTAATATAATTAAAATATATATATACACTTAAGACTATTTATATATCAACTATAAATTAAACAAGCATTACTATGGCACTAGCAACAATAGCTTCCTACATATTCCATTTACCTTACAACGGGAAGAAACTCGGAAAAACGTTACGTTCCCAACGTATGTACTTGTAAGATAATAAAGGATAATTTGGGTCAAATCCCACGCGAGGGCTAAGGGCTCTTTAAATCATAGACGGGCCTGATAAGGGCGTCTTACACGTGACTTGAAAGGGTAATTGTGTAATGTATGGCCACTTTAGGGTTTGTAATACTGTGTGAACATAATATATATTTAGGACACTGTTACACCAATTGTACGAGCCCCTTGGTAAGTTCATTTAAGACTTGTGTTAAATATATAAATATTATATATAGATAAATACATATATAGCATAGATAATCTACAAGCAGGCTGTAAAGCGGAAGAAAAGCGTAGTTCTTAACTCTACTTCCATCGGGAATCGAACCCGGGACCTCACGATTAGCTTTAAGGTGGTTAACCGATCGCGCCATGAAGGTCGTTAGAAGTACCTATAACCGCCGAGTGTCCAATAGAGTTTTGTGAGCGTCAATGAAGCGCAAGAGGTTTTTCAGGATCGGGACCGATGGGGATCCGTGATTTCAGCCTACATCTCTACAGGGAATCAGGCGTGATGTGTATGTATGTATTGACTAACTGTAAGCTAGTAAAACAGCCTTTCTTTGTTAATGGGTGTATTTGAAGCAAGAGAGATTTCAGATCTTTTCAGGTGGCGATATACCGTTAGGGACATTAAGCGTGAATATATGTACGTAAGCTAATAAGCTAACGAGTTTTAGCTTAAATCATGAAATAAAGGTTACTAAAGATATTCCGGGTTCAATTGTATACTATACTTCAGCGAGCAGAATGTACCAATATTAAATGTCTACGTACATAATAATATCACTACATACTCGTAGTATAAAATAAAGTCGCTTTCTCTGTCTCTATGTCCTTTGTATGCTTAAATCTTTAAAACTACGCAACGGATTTTGATGCGGTTTTTTAATAGATAAGAGTGATTCAAGAGGAAGGTTTATACGTATAATAAATAACATCCATTAAATAGCCAGAAGTGCGAAGCCGGAGCGGGTCGCTAGTTCACAATATAATTGTGAAACATATCTAAGCTTCCTGCTTTTCTGTAGTTGTAACCATACATGAGTCTAAATCTATACTATCCATTTAGAAGAAACTTAACATGTACATATGGTTAAAATATATGTGCATACATAATAACATCCACATCCTTTTATCCCTTTTACGGAGGACTAAACTATAGATCTTGCTTTTAACATTTAAATGCAATATTGTACTGGTATTCAATTTGACCCTTAGTAAGAACGGCAGCTAGTTAACATTCTCTTTAAATCCCATACTACATACTAATCTTAAAAACACTATATACCTAGTCTGCCATCCATTTATTTTTAATTCCCCCAGCCTTAGAGTTAGGCGCGAACAGCCGGTGACCCACAAACGCGCCGCACCTAATTGGGTCGACCCGGGCCTCTGTGTACCCCGTCCATATAGACAGCGTGAATGTGGCACAAGATAGTTTCCCTTTGTGATTGATTTGGGAAAGAACGAGGTCCAATATTTGTGTGAGTTTGAGTGTATCATACTTATATAGTGCCTATATACGGCCATACGGTTCACTACCTAAAACTTTGTACTGTCTAAACTTTGATCTAGTGAAACGCGAGTTTGAAGTAACCCATACCTAACATGCCTTCGAAAATAGGATAGACTAGGATAGAATAGGATAGAGAGATAGCCTTTGACTACCCCGCCACAATAAAAAATGGAGTAAGTATACACAAGTCGTGAAGCGTATGTATGTATACATAGAAGACTTTTAAACACTGACGTGAGACAGATCCTTACAGATATCTTTTGGTCGGTTTCGGTATTGATATCGGGGTTGTAATAGCGTTAAAACACATTAGTAACATTCGCATTAACCCATAGTCTCTCAGTCCTTTCTTGTAGTCATTTTCAACAATATTCTAGGATGAATGTCAACTAGTTAGCATTCTTTACGTGTCAGGTAGTATTCTAAGGTTTTGTTATACTATAGGCTATGGATTCATAATCTTTAGGATTTAGATTTAATAGAAACTAGAGCTTGCAACTATACTTGCATATATTTTAGTAATATTATTATCAACGAAAAGTGAATAAACCTTTTTATCATCTCGAAAATTCAACATCTGTACACGACAACACAGAATTTTTAACGTCACGCCCTAAGTTCATATTGAACCACTATCATTATATGAAGAATAGTCAACGAACTTAATTTTTAACGTTACGACTTCATGTTTTATTATTTTCAACAACCTCAAACAGTCGTCTATGGTTCGTCAACAAAGTCAGCAGCTCAGTGAAAGTTGAAAATACTTATAATTATTTTCGGCTAAATATTTAGCTAGTTGTGATGTCAAATTGGGTAAATATGTTTGCTTTGGAATTATATTTCGATCCTCAACTGGAACGAACCGAAGAACAAGGAAGAGTAGAATTGGAGCGTCGATTTCGTTGTTCTTCGGTTGTAGCGGCTGGCGGTGTTGGTGTAATCAAGGCGATAATAATAATAATCAAGGCGATGGAATAACAATAAGTTCAAACGCCGTGGCATCAGTGTTTGTACTTCAGCCGATATAACCTTAGTGGTGAATGGCTTCATAAAGAATAAAATAAAATAAAAAAACAAACTCAAAGACACACAAACCTCTCTCCATCCGACACAATAATATAACACCTGACGTCAATATAATAGTATCGCCATAACGACGTCCATAAAACGTCCGTGAACGCCCGCGCTGACGTTTAAGGCACACGTACACAAGTCTAACACTTAAGCCGTAAAGGACCCTTACACGGACAATTAGGGCCTTAATATCCATTATCTTCGGAGAATCCTCCCTTAAACACACGTCCTTTAATCCCTTTAGGGGTGGACAGGAAAGAGGAAACATATCTTTATTGTCACTTTTAACATACATACATACACATCACGCCTGATTCCCTGTAAAGGGGTAGGCAGAGATCACGGATCCCCATTTGTCTTGATCCTGACAGACCACTTTCGCTTCATTGACATTCATACATCTTCTCTTACACTCTCGGCGGTTATAGGTACTCCTAACGTCACATTTTTTCAATATAGCGTCTATCTGACTGTTATATGTCTTATTAGGCCGGCCCCTACGTAACCGCCTTTCCACTTCACTCATATATAATCCTTTTGTCAATCTGCTATCATTCATCCGCACAACATGTCGAAACCATCGAAGCATGCTCTGGTCACTTTTAAGTTAAGCTAAGACGTTAAGGTTAAGGAGATAATATTTTCTTGGTTCTTGTTATCAAGTTATTTTTTCATTATAATAGCATTGTGATTCTTATATGGCACATTAGAGAAAGGTTGTTAGCCCATAGCCGACTAGATTTCAATAACACATAGTTCTTTAGTCACCTCCTACAACATTAACTGTAGCTAATTAACATAATTTTTAATCCCAGACTATCACATTTTTGGACATGTTATGCGGATGAATGATAACAGATTGACAAAAGGAATATATATGAGTGAAGCGGAAGAGCGGTTACGTAGGGGCCGGCCTAATAAGACATATAACAGTCAGATAGACGCTATATTGAAAAAAGGTGACGTTAGGAGTACCTATAACCGCCGAGAGTGTATGAGAAGCTGTATGAATGTCAATGAAACGAAAGTGGTCTGTCAGGATCGGGACAAATGGGGATCCGTGATCTCTGCTTATCCCTCTACAGGGAATCAGGCGTGATGTGTATGTATGTACTATCACGTGATTCTTTCTTCCATACATTCACTTTTAGTTTACAGGCTCATTTAAAAGGATAATCTCTGCTAATAGTCTCTGCCTATCCCTTTACAAAGTAGAGCCGTAAGTATACGTATATATAATCTCTTAGTCCCTTTTATCTTTGATCGTTGAGTAATCAAAGATAAGGGACGGATGACGGGGCATTTTCGATGGAGGTTTTTGCTCGTTATAAAAGATTTATAGGGAATAATATGTCCTGTTTGAACAGTGCATTTTCTTTGCCTTTCCTATACATATCTTACTTACTATAGTATTTTAGTTATTGTATCGAAGTTAATAGGTACTTGTACATTAGTTGTTTATTTAAAAATGTCTATGATAGGGCGTTAATGTATATGTATGTATGAATGTAATAATCTCTATGTTCTCTAATACAAGCTTGTCCTATTAGTTATTCCAATAACGTATAATAACTATTTCGTCGTGGTGTATAGTGATTTAAAAAAATACATTTTAGAGATGTAAACTGACACCTATGGTTCTGTCCGCTCCAACAAGGGATTAAAGGACGTTATTTTATACTATTAGCATATGATCACATATAGTCCGAGGATAAAGTAATCAAAGGTTCCTAAGCCATCGCCAAATACATTGGGATCGTTACATATTATTGAACTAATTAATGAATCTAGATTTCTCTATTTATTACTTAAATGTATATACTCTAACTAAATGCCAAACATACAGATAGTTACAATTTTAAAATACCAAATTATCATCATTCAACCTTTTATCGAAAGCGCCGTTTAGCCGTACTACGAACGCTATACTACGCCCACCCGTAGCAATTCTATGAAGCTACAGAACTACGAATGGACCGCCCACGTAGTATGAGTATCACAAAGAACCGCTCGACTCAAATGGCAGATGTTAATAGAGACGGCAGCATCCAATGTACTGGAGAGAGAGCGAGAGAGGTATAGAAACGAGCTAAAAGGTCATAATTGTACTGAATCATTATAACCATTGTGGGGTAAATAGAGATCCGAATACCGCTGAGTCGAGCGTTTCTTTACAGCGGTTTTGTGTACTACGGATTTTGAGTTTTGTAGGTAGGGAGATAATTGGTGTATTAAAGAAGTGAAGGTTTCAGATTGTATGAGAAATACATGCTTCAAGTGTATATCTAGTCAAACGCGGGCTTTGAGTGAGTAATACGTAACACGCCTTCGAAATTTCGTTGATGGGCTCTCATTCTCTGACTACCCTGCCACAAAAAAGGGAGTGTAAATATAAGTCGTGAAGCGAATGGTACCTTATGCAAAATACATCACTAATGTGAGAGAAAACATTGGCAATAATAATTATATTTCTAGATAGGAAATATTTAGCGCCTATACATTACAACAACATTATAACAAGCACTGCTTATTTAAATCTAGGTTCGACTTGACTACATATTATGTACACATTACGACCGACTCCTTTTAAAGGTATAGGCAGAGATCACGGATCATTGGCTGGCAAACCATTTTCACTTCACTGATAACCATAAAGGCTCATACACTCTGCACTATTAAAGGTCACTCTTCACTTCACCATTTTTTGCGACACAACTTCAATATATCGAAATCCTAACCTCTGACTACTCTGTACGGATAACGTCGTAATAGATATTGAATTCGTCCGAGCGACACCCGCTTTCATTATACTCAAGCCCTTTTATCCTTTTGTGATAGACTGGATCACGAGAGATATAATATTTATTGGATCCCTTATAACATAACTATAGGCTCTCATATACGGCCTCCGTGGTGCGATCGGTTGAGCACCTGAACGCTAATCGTGAAGTCCTGGGTTTGATTCCCGGTTGAAGCAGAGTTACTACGTTTTACTCCTGCTTTCCAGTCTGGTTGTTGATTATATATGTATTTATCTATATAACCAGATTAGAAAGCAGTCATTTCTTAAATATACATACGTTGGTAATATACATAGTATTGTTAAAAAAAGTCTTAAATAAACTTACCAAGGAGCTAGTTCAATTGGTGTAATTGTGTCCTAAATATATATTACGCCTTGTAAAGGACATAAGAAGAATGATAACTAGCTGCCGTTTTTCCTGTCAAGTCGTAGTTGGTTACTAAAGGGACTATAGGTCAATGGAAACTATTGGGTACTGACCCATCGTCCAACGCAATAGATGGCCCCCCATGTCTCTTAGACGCCTCCTACGGCATGCCGGAAAGAGCGGCAGTTAGATAGCATTCTTTTTACATCCCAGCTAGCACCCTAAATATTAAATGTTGCCTTTATATGGATGTATTGCATTCTATCAACTCCACACACAAACTCGTCTGGCACCCAGTATTAATTAAACTAACTCCGTTCAGTGGGAATGCAAACCATTCATCACGACTGAAACGCGACGAGGCGTGGTAGAGATAAGGGAACAGAACGGCGCTCTGAACATGACAGTGGCAATGGGAGATAACATTCAACATATGCTGGTTAGATAGCCCATTCAGGGGACAGGGGTTGTCAGCCCATTGCCTGATAATGTTTAACACTGTACAGCCCTTTAACATTACATTCATAGACCTATCTCTTGAAAAATAGTTAGATATTCGACAAAAAGACAAAGGCGTTCACGACCATTAACCCTTGGTGTAGTCAGAGGTTCAGGTGTCCATCTCTGCAATTGCAAAGGTAGTAATTCTATGACCACCTCGAACCCACGTGTTGATCAGATAGTCATACTCAACGTGACAGGTGGTAAGCCGTCTCGCCATTTACAAGCACTGACTATTACCTGTTCGGGGAACAGATAGGTTTCCTCACGATGGTTTTTTCCCTCATTGTAGTGTTTCGTAGAGGTTCGCTTATCTATATTCGTAATAGTGGAGTTAATGATTCTATGGCCACGTTAAATACACTTGTTGATCACTTAAAGTGATAGGTAGTATTCTTGTCGCCACTGGTATAAATAGCCTTAATAAGTACATAATGCTTTCGTATTTAAGTGACTTTAATATCTTATTATGAGAGTTAGTATTTGAGTCTACATAGTAATAGTTTTTTTACAAGATAAGTGTGTGTGACTTAGGTAATAGTAAAATAATTTGGAAAATAAGGATCCGGGTTCAATCCCCAATTAAAACATTTATTAAAACCAAAATTATTTACTTTTCAAATTGCGAATAGACACTTTTACGGTAAAGGATATCATCATGAGGAAACCATGATTCACGGAATACTATAAGTTTGAGCCTAAACCTACATCGTAATACTACCTGTCTCGTTAAGTACTGGTGATCTAATGAAAAATTACTATAAACATGAGCTACACTGACTATTAATTTACAATCCACTTATATCCAAAGTTAAAACCCTGAATTTAAATTGCCCGGGGCTACATTTCGAAAATCATTCAAGCAAAAGTATACTCAAGAAACTCGAGACATTATTTCCAAGTTTCCATTGATTTTCGATTAATGTTTTCGAAGGACCAAATTCTCGAAGACGGGGTACGATTTGGGGTCATTCATAACGATCGTGAAGGGTCATTATTGCTACGTAATTGGCAGGATGAATTTTAGATTATATATGGTATTTAAAATTATTATTATTTATTTACCTTTTACTATTTGAAATAATTATTATTATGATTTAAAGGTAACTAAGGAAAAAACATCGTAAGGAAACCTGCCTATCCCCCAGATAGGTAACAGTACCTATATACGGCGATACGGTTACCTATCACGTTAGGTGCTGTCTATCTAGGGAAACGCGGGCTTCGAGTAACCCATACCTAACATGCTTTCGAAATTTCACGCCTTCAAAATTTCGTAGACAAGCCTCTGACTACCCTGCCACAATTAAAAAGGGAGTGTGCATACACAAATCGTGAAGCGTATGTATGTATAGGATAGTATGAGATGTAAAAAGAATGCTAACTAGCGTCTATTGATCCCGACATGTCGTATGAGGCGACTAAGGAATTCGATGTCAATGGAATTATATATTATACTATTTAGCGATAGGCTAGTAATCTGTCTGTGTTCCAGAAGACACCACAATCCCCAATATTCATGCTAATAAGTGACCAAGGAGATGTTCTCATGTTTCCAAGGTTCTGTCCACCCCAAAAAGGATGAAAGGACGTGATGAATATGTAAATTATCTGCATTTCAAATAAACACACTCAAGTATTTCCGGCAACGGACACAATAAAACATTTTCAAGACTATTTTTGTATTGTTGCGGTTTCGTATTGTAAAAATTCGACGTAGCTCAGTTGTTTGGGGCTTGGCTCTGTATCAGTGGGTATAGGGTTCAAATCCCGCTTGAGTATGTACCAATGGAAATGAATTTTAATGAATTTCTATGTACATTTTCGTAATAAAAACACATTTACGAAATGCATCGAATTATACGGTGAGGGAAAACATCGTGAGGAAACCTACCTGTTCGTTGAAGAGGTAATAGTTAGTACTTGTAAATGGCGACATGGCTTACCACCTGTCACATTGAGTACTGACTATCTGGTAAACACGTGGGTTCGAGGTGTCCATAGGATTACTCGTCGCAATTGCAGAGATGGAAACCTGAACCTCTGACTCGGCAAGGGTTAAATGGTCGTGAATGCGTTTGTTTTTTTTGTATTGTAAAATGTATAACTTATCTACGAATAGTTAGATACGTTTCCGGTGGTGCCAAATCTTAAATACTTCATACACGTATACATATATACGTCCTATGTTGTCCTTAAATCCTTTGAGTGTGTATGAGGAGGTGTATGAGTGTCAATGAAGCAAAAGTGGTTTGTCAGCATCGGGACAGATGGGGATCCGTGATCTCTGCCTACCCCAAGCGTGATGTGTATGTTGTTCTTAACTAATATCCATCAACCATAACCAACAGGTTTTTCTAGTCTTCAAACTACGCACAAACGACCTAAATAGAAATTATACTATATTTTTCGTTATAGAAATTATACTGTTTTTTTTACAGTCGCTAACGGTGAGGGTACCTGCCTATCCCTCAGGATAGGTAATAGTCAGTGCTTATATACGGCGATACGGTTCACTACCTATCACGTTGGGTGCTGTCTATCTAGTGATACGCGGGCTTCGAATGACCCATACCTAACATGCCTTCGAAATTTCGGAGATGGGCATTCAAGCCTCTGACTACCCCGCCATAATAAAAAAGGGAGTGTGTATACACAAGTCGTGAAGCGTATGTTTTATGTATGTTTTTTTCGTACCCAGTTCTCTTTCTACCGCCAATACAGTAATTTATGTTACTTAAACACATACATATATTTATGCATCTACGTCCCCAACGGGATAGGCAGGGTCAATGGATTGCCACCTGCAACGATCCAGACAAATCTCCCTTGCTTCACTCACATCTATTAACCTTCTCATACATGCTCTTCTATTCTTCACGCTTTGTACATTCGCGTTACGGAACAAAACTTAACGTACTTACATTAGAAGTAATTTATATTTATCCCAGCTTTATTAGACTTTCGACAACAAATTAAATTCCAAACATAAAAAACAAGGGTCCGAGGCGGCGGCAATTTACCCAAAATGGTTCCCAGAAAGACAAATCAGCATAACTAATTAGGCCATTGATGAATATTCATGCGCGTGTAATATTTTAATCATCCAACTTAATGGGAATGGCGGTGGAATTACAACGAGTACTTGTACATAATTATTCTCATTAAAATTTAAACCGGAATGAACACTACTGTTGTAAACGTTGGTTAATTACTATGCTGAACAGAAGTACATTGAAAGAGACGAAATTAATAATCCTGTGCAGTATATAAAGATAAACGCAAAATACAAACGCGTTCATAACCAGTAACCCTTGTGGGGTAGCCAGAGATTCAAGTGTCCATCTCCGCAGTTGCGAAGGTAGTAATTCTATGGCCACATCGAACCGTACCGTCGTACGCAATGTGACTGGTGAAAAGCCATGTCTCCATATACAAAAAGTGACTATTACCTGCTCGGGGAACAGGTACCTTTCCTCACGATGTTTTCCCTCACCGTAGTATTCAACGCATTTCGTAAATATATTTATATTACGAAAATGTATATAGAAAATTAAACTTCGTGTCCATTGGTACACGCTCAAGCGGGATTTGAACCCTATACCTACTGATACAAAGTCAAGATCCAAACAACTGAGCTACGTCGATTTTTTTGTAGTTATCTATATAATTATACCAGCTGCTTTTCGTGGCTAAAATGGTTGAGGGTCCATGGAATCTATTGGGCGATAGGCTGCTAAGCTTATACTAATATGAACCCCAATATTAATCTAAAAGGTGATCGATTATACGTTTCTATTGTTTTATTAATCCCGAAAGCGATCAAAGAACGTGAGTATCACTACATAGTATAAAACAAAGTCGCTTTCTTTGTCCCTATGTCCATTTGTATGCTTAAATCTTTGAAACCACGCAACGGATTTTGGTGCGGTGCGGGTCGCTAGTATGGAAATAAGACGAAACGTTAATGAGAAGCGCTTCTTCGTTTCCCTCATGTAATAATGTAGGACATAAGATGGCATATGTCATACTAACCAGTACACATTTTTTTTTACATAGTACACCTTAGACCTACTTAGTTTGATTTCGTATGCCTCACTGTAGTACATACCTGTAACAAAAAACATCGTGGTCATTATTCAAAGTTATTTATACATGTTATTCTTATATACATAAGCAGAATTTATTATATTATTCATTGTTTCTTCCTTATTACAATAAACAATAGGAAAAATATGTAAAGAAAAGAATTCGTTTTTTATTTACATTCAATAAGGTGACAACGATTTCTTGGCAATGTGCCATCCTACCAAAATGACAAGGAAGAATAATAAATTGTGGTAACACCGTCCTCATGACCTCATACATAATGTCAAATTCAAATAAAGAACTTCACTGCCAAACAAAGAATAACCAAAACATTCTCCAAATAATGACGTCACGTTTTAAGACGAAAACGCAAAGAAATTAATTTTTAGAACAGTTATTTTGATTCGGAAGAATTTTATTTCTAGAATATTTTGATTCGGATACACTATTTTGAGATTAAAAAACGTGAATATAAAAGTATGTAGGTAGAAAATAGATAATAATAATATACAATATAAATAAGAAAAAGCGAAAGATTCAAACAAACAATATGTAGAACATTCATAAACTATGGAGCAATAGTTTTTGCATGTTATTATCTCAGCAAAGAGTACCAACTTAAGAACATAAAAACGCAAATTCCCTCACAGATTAAACCTTTAAGTATTCCAAAAAAGCGATTTGGCAAGTAAATTAAGCCTATTAAATACTTCATCTTCATTAGGAGCGAAGGTAAAAAGTTAAAAGCCTCGTCTAAGAAAATCAAAGTAGAGAGAGAGTAGCCACTGACAAAGAATACGAATTTTAATTGCAGATTGGCCTTTGGAACTTTTGACACTCTGCCAGAAATTTCATTTATTAAATACCTTTTGGAGTTTCTTTTCTATTGCGAAAGAAGGTTAAGGTTGATTTGGAATTTTTCGTTAAAATACGATTCTTATTTTAAAAGGGTTATATTAGAAATGCCTTTGTGAATACAGGTGTATGGTACAGCAAATATTTAGAGCCAGTTTTGAGAATATGGATATAATAAATTTCTGACTCCTTTAAACTATCAAGGAATATGAAATGAAGGGAAATTCTTTAATTTAATATAGAAATCTTATATAATAGTTATATCACTTATTGAGAGACAAAAGAAAAAAATGTAAAACATTGATATAGCACATAAAGTCATAAAAACAAAACAAAGATACTTACTTAAGTAGGAAAGTAAATCAAACAAGCACATATGTATACTTACAAGTCTGGTAATTGTTTACTTAACTTTTCTTTCTAAGAACAGGCTAAAAGCTTAGTTTAGAAGATTAAGTGATTTGTTGTATCTTTCTATGTATAAAGTATAACATAAGACACACAAATAGGTCAAATACTAATAAACGATAACATTAGAAGTACCTTAATCGTCAGGCTTGTAAAAAGTTATGAAAATTCAAGAATAATGAGTATCCCTAATCTCTGCCTACCCGTAACGTCTATGCATTAAGTAAATAGAAAAAAACTATACAATAGTATAAACAATTGGGCGATGAGCTAGCAACCTGTCACCAATGTTCCATTAAGACATTGCAACCCCATTCATGCTAAAAAGTGACCTGGGCGATATTACATTTCCGAGGTTCTGTCCACCCCACAAGGGATAAAACGACATGAATGTATATGTATACAATAGTACATACAATAGTAACATATCACGCCTGATTCCCTGTAGATGGGTAGGCAGAGATCACGGATCCCCATTTGTCCCGATCCTGACAGACCACTTTCGCTTCATTGACACTCATACATCTTCTCAATACAATGGTACTCTAGATTATATATAGATTATATAACCTATTAGAAACTCATGATTAACGTTATTTAAAACGGGACTTATCGCGTAAGTTTTTATATAATAAAATTACCTTTATTAACCCGACGTTTCGGCTACGTTATAAATCCCGTTAATTATTAATCATGAGTATAAATCGCAAATCTCTTAAAACTATATTAGAAACTCAACAACTACATTCCAATCAACACCTTTGAGCAACTAATTATTGACTCCCCAAATCAATGGCTACACTAATTAGCTAATGAAACCCACCTTGATTGTTCCAAGTTCGTAACAGGGCGGATTAACGGCCTCTGATTGGGGCTAAGCCTTAATTTTTATTCGAAAGGTGACTTCAACTTTAGACACAGCTTAATTAACATTAAATTTAGATTGGGCTTAATTTATTAAGGTAATTTATTATTGACAAAGCGTCAATGTTATCCAGTTTAACGTAAAAATACCTAAAACTTTCTTTACGTCTTTAACCTTAGAGTTACTTATAACCAGCGAGTATGTAGAACTCTTTATTTGCTGAAAAAAGTTTCCTAGGAGCTGGAAATATGGAGATCCGTTATCTCTATTGCTCCTCTGTACGGAAAATTCCGTGATGTGTATGTATCTTTAATTATCACACTATTTAAAAGGTTTTTTAGTATTATTTAAACTGAACTATAAACAAAAAAAACGGTCTAAAGTATGTATATTATATCTGACCTACCTTTGAAGTCTAACATGTTAAATTACGACTTCTTTCAAGCTTTAATACACTTGAAACCAACACAAAAAGCCCGGTTGACACCGCACGTGACACCAGGCCCCTTCCACGTACATAAATAATAGCCTTTATTACATCAAACTGAACTTCGTGACTTCCAGCCAACTTCTTGAGGAACAAATGAGACGAAGTACTGGCACATAAATGAATTATTCCCGAGTTATTATTTTGCGTTGACTCAGTTTAAATGGCTAATTGGATTGGTAGATTGCGAGATTTGTGCTAGTATGGGACGTATATAGAATGCTAGTAGCTGATTTTCTTCAAGGTAAATGATAAATGTCGACTAAGACTATAGGGATAAATAGAATTTTATTGGCTGAAGACCAGCAACCTGACATTAATGGTCTATAATGCTGTAGCAATACTAGTAAGTTAGGGATAGTACTTATAACCGAGAAGTTACATGTATGTTCATGTCTGTATCGTCATGTTACAAATGAGACTAAATTCTTAGTATAATCACAGATAATATAATTGTATAATATAATTCGATGTATAGTTCCCGACCATTATGCCTAGCGAAATAGTAAAGTTAACGTGTCAATCTCCCAAATAATCCCGAATAACCCACTAACTATACCATAATATTTTTAACTATAACTTTCCGGAGAATAGGCAGGTATCCTCATAATATTTTTCGCCAAGATGCTATGTTTTTATTATAAAATAGAATTTTGTTTCATACTGTTACAGTACATTCTACTACTACAACACACTTAGAATTTAAACCAGATACCTTCAACTCCTAGCTAGCTCTTAAAACCCGAAACCTTCTAATTCCTTACCTTTTAACCCCCCACCAGAACTCCAGTTCTTGAACATAAACGTGTTATTCCCTCATTATTAATTCGCCCTGATTCAGTTTAATTAGGTAATTGGATCAGTCTGTTTTGAATAGCGGGACGTGTGTCGTGAATCAGGTTGCTAATTGTACAGAGCTTGTTTCTGAATTAGGACGCTTTGCTGTTAAAGTAGAATAGGTCTGGTTTAGACTTTGTATAGTAGACTTGGGCATGTAGGTACTATATATGTATTCAAGGTTTAAACTGACGCAGGAAAAGTTTAATTTAAAGTTTTAAGAGATTCGCGATTTACACTCATGATTAATAACTAACGGGACTTATCGCGTATGTTTTTATATAATAAAATTACCTTTATTAACCCGACGTTTCGGCTACGTTGCAGCAGCCAAGGTCACGTACAGACTATGACCATGGTTGCTGCAACGTAGCCGAAACGTCGGGTTAATTTTAATTAAGTTTAATTTAAGTTCATAAAATACTGTTTTATGATGTATATAAACAGACTAAGGCGCAGGAATAGTTTAATTGAAGTTCATAAGTTGAAGAGTTTGTTTGTTTGAATATCTGGAAGAAATGGTTTGAATTGAATAAATCATTATGTATTAGATAGAGCATTTATCAAGGAAAGTTTTAAGCTATTTTACCAATAATAAGTGATTTTTCTAGATGAGTCATGTCCAAAATAACTGTTCCACTCTGACAAAGTCGCGAGAACAGCTAGTCAGTTATAATAGACACGGGAATTGTTCAATTTATGTCTATTTTAGAATATATTTATATGAGTAAACCAATCGATTATTCCTAAGAATATATTAGTTACAAAAAGAACATTATTAAAATTTTATCTTAACAATCACAGACCTCAGGTCTGTGTTAACAATACATATTTTATCTCAACAGTACACAATAATTCACAAAAAATACTTATAAAATTAAAGTTTATCAACAACAATGATTCCTCATTCATTCAAACGCAAAACAATGGACAAAGATAGATTCCAATTAAACTTACGTCACATTGTTATACACATGTTATACACACTGTTATATACATCTCCCTATACTTTAAAACCCATAGTCCTTCCTCACACAATACTCTCGCTTACATTCTATAATGGACTAGCAACCTGTCACCAATGTGGCATTACGACAACTTAACCCCAATATTCACGCTAAAAAGTGACCTAGGAGGGTTATATCCCTAGTCTGTCTACTCCAAAGGGATTAAAAGACATGAATACATACATACACAGTACCCTTGATTCCCTGTAGAGCGGTTGGTACAGATCACGGTTTGTCCCTGACAGACCACTCGCTTCATTGACACTCATACCTCATACACACTCGGCGGTTATAGGTACTTCTAGTGTCACCCTTAATAATATTATGCGACCTCCGTGGCGTCATTGGCGAATCATTTGAACGCTAATCGTGAGGTCCCGGGTTCGATTCCCGGTGGAGGCAGAGTTAAGAACTACGCTTTTCTTCTGCTTTCCAGTCTGGTCGTTGATTATATATATATATATATATACATATGTATGTTACATATGCATAATAAGTACATATTTCTTAAATATATATACCCCTGTAAAAGGGTAGGCAGCACGGACCACTTTCGCTTCATTGGCACCCTACGTAACCGCCCTTCCACTTCACTCATATAAGTATATTCCTTTTGTCAATCCGCTATCATTTATATATAAATAACATATAATACTGTACGTCTAATAACCTTTCTCTATGAAGTTTCCAATTCATTACAATTACCCTCGCAGCGAAAGGCAGTCCCGTATCGATCCCCAACATGTCAGGCAATATAGGTCGTAACCCAGTACTGAAGGCACTACTCAGACGTACTCTGACGGCATTGTTGCTCTATTATCCCCACTTAGGTGTGCCGTGATCATTGTACGTTGAAAGGATTGGTTCTTTATGTACGTTGTTATGCTGCTATGATTTTTGTTGCATCGTTGGTCAACTGTGGAATAAATATCGTGGTTGTAATGGTATTAATATGGAGTAACAGTGACAGTTACTAGCCAATTGACTGATGTAAATTTTTACTTCTAATGCCTTAGTCTTGCTAAAGATGGGCAGAATTCGAAGGTGCAATAATATATTCTTTACTACCTATGTAAATACCATAATATCGAGAATTTATTGGGTCTAACATAGAATAGTAGTAACAATATACTTGCCAATTTTATTGACCAATTGATACATGAAACTTGCTATATAAATTAGAATCTCTTAGTCATTCTAAGCTAGGTATAATGGACGCTTATAAACACTTTATTTAGATGCTAGACTATCACAAGCCATAGCAATACATACAATTGGTCATTCAAACGCCCATCGGTCCGAGTGGGTTGAAAAGGTGTCTATTAAATATGGACAGGCACTCCACTCTACTCCATTCGCACTCAGGCTCCATTGCGGGAACCTAACAAGAGGGTTTCAGAGGGATAACCCTGTTGGTTTAACGACTTTTTTATACTGAGGTGCATGGATATAAATGATGCGAAAGTGGCGTGTGGAGTGGAAATGGAGATGGATAAATTTAAATAAAGAAGATTAGCATGGTGTTACAGCATTTGAATAAATGGTAGCAATTATTAAGACCCATAGTAAGTTGCTTTTTGTCTCGAAATATCTTAGGTCCCATAAAGGATCAGAAATTTTATCTACTGTAGGATAGTGAACATAAGGCATATGGTCGCCGTGAGGAATGCCTATTTCTCGCAATGGTTAAGTCTGTACATAGAGACATCACCTATCATCAGATAAGTGATCTATAACGCAGAAAAAATTGCTACGAGTGTCCAAAAATGATGGCAATTAACTATCACCTGACGCTTCAACTTGACACAATATGTAGTTAATCTACATATATATTAGACAATTTATGAAATAATCCACTCATTTCTGCTACATATATAATCTATGTATATTCAGAAAGATCCATTTAAGTGGCACATTCCAGACCCTTCCTCACCTGACCAGCTCATCGACTTGCAAATTGGGTGAAGCTTCGCTGCCAGCTTTGATGTTCCACGGGAAAAATGCACATACATTTAATTCATACGCTCTCTGAGAATATTCTAGTAGGAGCTACGAAAGGATTGAAT
Organism: Leucoptera coffeella; assembly: GCA_030578115.1. NCBI lineage: Eukaryota > Metazoa > Arthropoda > Insecta > Lepidoptera > Lyonetiidae > Leucoptera > Leucoptera coffeella. The sequence goes on along the minus strand of JAMBLF010000865.1, from coordinate 158,382 downwards.
TAACACTCAAATGTAGAAAATAAACATTAATGATAATAATTTGGACTTGTAGCTAATATATACTTCTGTTAGGATTCGTAATTAGGTAGATATTTCATGTCACAGGATAGGTATATGCGCTGACAAATTCCTTAGTATGCTAAAATATCGGTAAATATCTTCATGACGCGTTAAAGTTTATTGTTCAACTGTATGAAATTACTTTTGGTAACACGCTACGGCTGAGTATTACGCCTAAAGAATTGCGTATATTACACACATATCATACACATATACGCCAAGCCTTACATCCCACTGGGATAGCTTGACTCTCGATTGCTTCCTTAAACGATTCTGACAAATTTCTTTAGCCTCACCTTCATTAATCTTTGTACACTCTCCTATTTTTCACACTACCTACACACACTGTCTCCAGGGAAAATATCATCAATCCAATTGGTGCATATTCTTCGTGGTGATCCGATATCACTACATAGTATAAAACAAAGTCGCTTTCTTTGTCCCTATGTCCATTTGTATGCTTAAATCTTTGAAACTACGCAACGGATTTTGATGCGGTTTTTTTTAATAGATAGAGTGATTCAAGATGAAGGTTTTTATATGTATAATAACATCCATTAAATAGTGGGAAGCCGGAGCGGGTCGCTAGTCTTGGGATAAAGGTAACAGACAGATTCATGATAAATGAAGCACCACCTGTCACGTACGGTACTTGTTATCTGGTGATATTTGCGGTTATGGTCGTACATCTATAACTGACCTCTAACCTGTTTACGACGGCAAACTGTCACGATAAAGAAATCTTTCCTAGCATGTCCAAAAGGCGTCTAAGGGACCATAGCCTCCTAAGCTATTTTACATGATAATTATTCTTCAATACTGTAAAACGGGACGTTAGAAGTAAGTACATTTAACAACTTTTATGGAAAGTGGTGTGTCAGAAGACAGAAAAGGGATCTATGATCTCTGCCTATCCCGCGGGAATATGGGTATAATATGAATGTATGTTTCTAAACTTAAACAATCTAGAATCATTAATATTTAATATTATATTGGGGTTTTCTAAGGATGACAATTTCAATGAAGTTACGAATAAATATATACGGTACAACTTTATCCCTAACAGATTGAAAGCAAGGAAAAGTTGTTTTAAAGTCGAAGATCATGAACGTGTCTCCTTATATTTGTACAAGCTATGTATGTATGACATTTCCCCCATCTTGCGGCCGTGAGGAGTTTGTTTACACAGGTGCACAACCTCTGATAGGAGCCTTTGTTTGGCATAAACACAGCATTCCACTCTCTTTGTATTGCCAATGATGTTAGTTGCTTGCGGATGTACTAACATTGCGATTAAAAAAAGAATTAAAAATAAAGAAAAGTGAAGTTTGTTTTAAGAGAATTATTTGAGTAATAGGAGAGATAGATGGATTTGTTGCAATCCAAAATGAAGCAATGACAAATCTCTCTTGCTTCACTCTTCTTTTCTTCACATTGCATACTCTTGCCTTGAGAAGAATGTCTCCAATTTGAACTGCATAAGTTCTTCTCGGAGTAACCCATTCAGGTGCCCAAACCACCTTAACATGCCTTATAAATAACACATATTCGTATTAGTTACTACTATATCAGTTTTGAAAGAAGCAGACGGGCGTAAGTTTCAATAATTATAATATGTATGTATGTTGCATGTAATACAATTGTTAAATTTACTATAAAGCTGTATAGATTATGTTAATGTAAGGATCAGACGGGCATAAGTATGAATAAATAGTTCTCTATATGCATACGGCCATAAGGAGTAATAAATATATGTATGTATATATTCAGCTACCGACAATACCTTTGTCTTCAGCCGGTTAAGATTTAATATTCCACGTAAGACGCGAGCCATAAAAGAGCTACCTTGGGAACAAAGAGGAAGGGTGATTAATGAAAAAACACACTTTCAACGAAATTGTACCGTGAATAGGGTCCTACCCAAGGGTTGTGAAGGATTAAGGGATTATGTAGCTATTAAGCAACGCTTTTTCAAAGGGCTCTCGTTTGCATACGTACTGATAAGCCTTTAAAGGTTTGAGCGACCACTGGCGTAAGTATTTGGACACTTAGTAAACTTTTCATGAGATATATAGTTAGGACATTAAGCACTATTCTCGTCCCGTGCTAGTCTGGGACGTAAAAAGAATGATAACTAGCTGCCGTTCTTCCCGGCATGTCGTAGGATGCGACTAAGATTAGAGGTATATGGAATCTATTGTGCGATAAGCTAGCAACCTGTCACCAATATTCTATATGACACAAAAACACCAATAACATATATTCGTACATGCAACTAAGAGACCAAGAAGGTTTTTTCATATCTCCTAGGTTCTGTCCACCCCGATAGGGATTAAAGGATGTAGATGTATGTAAGAACTATTCTGTCAGTGATAATGCAGTAGTTTAGTGTTTATACACTCTGTTTACTACTTTTTCAGACACATAAGTAACATTATCTCATAAAAGATTCCATTACTTATCAAAACTAACATTCACATTTTTTAGGTATATTAGACAAAAAAAGAAAAACGCGTTTACGACCATTAACCCTTGAGGGGTAGTCAGAGGCTTAGGTTTCCATCTCCGCAATTGCTGAGGTAGTAAGCTATATTAGGTATGCAGAAATCAAAATAAACATATTTTCCTTCCTTAACATACCACATTCATTCACACAGCAATAGGCTTTAAATCCATACAACTCAACATTCAATCTCGGCGATTACAGTTCTAATTACAATAGCTAATCTAACATCGACTAATTGCTAATAAATACGATCTGATCGCCGATTAATTCCACATACATCGCGCTCCTTATCCTTATAAGCAGGCCGTCGGTGTTGCACTTACAGACGAGTCAGTCACGTTTCATTAGTGCTTATCTAGTCGTTAAGAGTTTTTATTTCGATAAAGTATGAATTATCTCATGGTAACACTTAAATAATAATAATAATAAATCTTTATTGGAATCTACTCAAATTTCATAATTATAGAATAACAATTAAATTTCAATGCATAATTTAACAACATTTCAATAACAATAATAATTAAGTAATAAGTAAAATTAATGAAGCAACCAAACTGTAGCGATTGTATTAATTATAATGTTTCCAGCTGTCCCTTACAATTCTGGGAAGTATATAAGGTTAAACTAGTTGCTTTAGATATAAGGGACGCTGAACATTTTTATACCGATGAATAGTAACAAAGTTCTTTACATATATTCGTCACTATAGAAAAAAATTGAGACCTTGTTTCTCGACAGATTACTAAGCAAAAGTCGCTTCTTATTGTCGTGTGGTTTCTGAAGCCACCAAGCACAGAACTGCGCCAAATGGGGCCCAAGTTTACTAATGCGTTATAGCACAAACGCAGTTCAATATCAGATCAGTAATAGTGTGAAGGTCAATATTCACCATGGAAATCAGCAAAAGTGTCGAAATACGCTTTAAAAATGGCGAAATTTATCTATTATGGCAATCCACTACCAAGTTCACACTATTACTGATCTGATATTGAAGCATTAGTGCTTGAAGCTTGGGCAACTGATCTATCTATTCGAGTCCCAGACTAACACAGGAGTGGATTCCATCATATGACGTGACGTAATGCTACGCACTGCCTTTACGCGAATATAGGTGAACAAACGTGACGATAAAACGTTAAGTAAATACACAATTTTAAAATGATATGAACTTCTTATTTGTATAATACGACGTCATAGGCGTTACGACTGAAATCTTCAAGGGGTGGTCAGAGTTTTGAAGCTAATGTAAAATTGACATTAAAAATCCACGTTTCATTAAATTGTTATCATTTGGTGACGGATGGTGAAATATAGTAAACATTACGTATAATGATGTTATTGTTATTGATGATGTTCTTGCTAATTCTGCCTAGATAATTGCCCTATAACTAATAGGTAATAAAACTTACTAATTATAAATGCTTCAATCGCCTCATACGAGAAGAAAAATAATGTTGAAAAGAAGGAAAAACGTTAACTATTACTGTTTAAAATGGACCTCATATTCAAATATGTAGATGGGCGTGATTTGCTTGAAGGCATAAACTTCAAAACATCTATAGACATCACATCTGTAGTTAGACCTGATTAATAACTAACGTATAACAAATATATGTAAGTAACTAACATATCACATAAGTTTTTATAAAATAAAGTTACCCTTTTTTTCGGCTTACGTTTGTTTCGGCTACGTTGCAGCAGTCTTAAAACTATAGTTACACCGTTTAAAAAAGGTAGTATTTAAACGTACATCAAATAATATGAAAATGCTCAGTATAAATACTGAATGTACACCAAAATAATACGGTCCCAACCCAAACCTAACCTTTGCTGTGCTATATTTAGGCGCACATTTCAGTATTTTTGATGTGCATTTAACTAGGTGCCGTTTAAAAATATCACTACGCAGCTGGTAACATTCCATAAACCCCTAACCATCTTGTGACACTAGTCTTACAGTAAATACAAGAACCGTCTTACACTAAATTGAACATCCGTTTGAAGATGTGACGCATCTATATTACGAAGTCTTAGACTCCGCTTGTATGAAGAGACTAACTATATTTTACGAGCACGCCATCTTAATAAAATAAATGCGGTTCTGTTGTAAAAATACGCCTAAAAACGACTTCAAAGTTGAACCGCAAAAATATGATTGGATACATCAAACATACATACAAACATAAACATTACGTGCATTTTGCTAGAGACGGGTAGATAGAGATCGTAGATTGCTAGCGCAGTAAATAGATGTCAAGGTAGAACTTACATACATAAATATATTCAGGCTTCTACGTCCCCAACGGGATAGACAGAGACTATAAATCATATGGATCGATCATTCAAGGTTGGACTTATTTTCCGATATGATAACCTTTGATGCAGGTTTTACGTACATATACATTACGCCCGCTTCCCTTAAGAGGTGTAGGCAGTGATCACAGATCCCCATTTGTCTCGATCCTGACAAATCTCTAATACCCAGATTAATTCAAGATCGTGAAAAGTGGTTGTCTGTTAGTTATTTAAAATAGAACATATACATACATACACGTCATTTTAACCCTTCCAGGGTGGACAGAACCATTGAGACATGAAAACATCTCCTTGGTCACATATTAGCATAATATTAAGGTTGCGATGTCACAAACAAACATTGTTGACAGGTTGGCCCATCGTCCAATACATTCTATTTAGCCCATAGTCCCTTAGTCGCCTCCTACGACATCCCGGGAAGAATGATAGAACTTTAAAATGGAAACGTAATTAAAATAGTGTATTTCGGAAACACTATCTCTAAAAACAAACACTTTTTGCGTCATGTCATTTCACGCTTCTTTATAAATATTTTATGGACCTACGCACGTCAATGACTATCGCAGTTGCGTTTAAAAGCTTATGGTTGTAGCCCTATAACTATAATCTATGTCTATGCAACTTCGTTGTCGTTATATAGGCTATTATTATATACGTATACTTTACGTCCTTTAATGCCATTCAGGGTGGACACAACCACAATAAGACACAATAATATAAAAAAAAGATAGTAGTTAAGTACTTTCGTAAGTTACTTTTTAGCATGAATTTTAGGGTTATGATGACAAATGGAACATTGGTGATAGATTTTTAGTACACAGGTCAATTGATTTCATAGGCCCCTGTCCCTTTGTCACCTACTGGTACCACATACAACATGCTGGGAAGAATCACAGCTAATAAGCATTTATTAAGTTCGAGACTAGCTCAGTACCAGATATAAACTTGAATATCGTTCCAACAATTAATCCCATGCTAGCTAGAGTGGTAAGAAATGATAAGTGAAGAGAGAGTGAGAGAGAAAGAAGAAAACAATTTTTTTACATTTAGTTATTAGAAAATTTTGTTAGCAGATCTCCCCAAAATACCTGTCTGTCTCTATGTGTTTGTACATTGGTCACCTTTTATTATAAGCCAAGAAAGATACATATAACTATAGTTATTCACGCCTCTACATCCCCAATGGAACAGCAGAGACTATTGATCGCCAGCTTGAACGATCATGACAAATCTCTCTTGCTTCACTTACACCTATTAACCTTCTCATACTTGCTCTTCTGTTCGTCACACTACATACACCTGCCTTAAGAAGATGGTGCATACTTTTTAGTCTGAATACTATTAAATAAATTTTACCATCTCCACAGTAGCCATGTTATTGAAACTATATAGTATACTTAATAAATCTTTATAACAATAAATAAATCCATTACATATGAATTACTCTTTTTCTCTTAGTCATCTCTACAAACAGTACATTACGGCAGCAACATATAAATCTTAGCAGAGCAGGACTAACAGAGTATCATACCACTATCACCATTCAAACAAACCTTGACTTGTATGGAAGATAAAGACGCTACAATTTTTATGATATTCTTAAAATAAGCTTATTAACTGGCGTGCTATCTTTGTTAATGTAGGTTTGGATTAAAATTTACAATAGAGTAATGAAGGAATTTTAATAAAAGGTTTAAAAATAGAAACTTTAATTATTTAGAAAGTACTAAGCCATTTAAAGCTAGGCTTATCATGCAGAATATAATTGCAGACTAAGATATAGTGCTTCTTATTTTATTGCCTTTAATGGATGAGTTGCTTATTATTTATGCTGCAGTATTAATACAATAAACTTTTATAAAAACAAACAAATAATATACATATACTGTAATGTGGATAATATTAATATTATAAAGAATAAGAAGTAATACCAGTTAGATGAGTGTTGACCCTTTCGCTACTCATTACAATTGACTGTACAGATCAATAGTTTAGCTACACATTTGTTTATAAATCGCCTTTAAAACATCTTCAGCCTCAAAATGCTAAATTAATGAAGGGATAATAGATATGAGTATTAAAAGGCCTCATATCGCTAAATTAATGGAGAGATAATCAAGACAGGAATTTAAATTATGACCCTTGGTTCAGTAAGATCAATGAAATAGATATGTGGTATGATAACTGCATTTATTAAAAGGGTACTAATTGATAACAAGTAGCTGAATCAAAATTTTCAATTCATCAAGCTTTTACTTTTAAATTTAATATGGCATGAAAATATCTAAACAATTTTATTACCTTAATAAGTCTTAAACAAAAAAAAAATTGGGTCAACTATGAATGATGGTCCTACTTCCTGCCTAACCAGTGTCTTCATTCGGACAAATCAATGCAATTGAGCTGGGGCGCTCCATTGTAAACAAACATTGTATTTTTAATTTAAACCTTTACCCATCGTAAGTTCAGTAGCGAAAAAGCAACAAAAGCCCGACTCACCATATGAAGTCTTTGCAGTGAGAACAGAACGTTGGCTGCTTGAAGAATCTTGGCATAAACTTGTGATCTTTTATCAAGTAAACATTCTTCTTTTTCAGGGCACCCTTACGCCCGCGGAGGCGGAAGGCCGCCCCCACGCGCATTTCACCACCACTATCATCACAATTATTTTCCTCGTCCGCCATCACTGAAGCACGAGTGGGTCGCAGCAGTAACCCGAAATAATTATATCACACTAATAAATTCGCAAATTGCCGCGACGAACGACCGACCGCGCTCAGTCGAACATCATCACGTTGTGTGTCAAAAACATATGTCAAGTACTCATGGTTGTGATAATTGACGTTCAAGGCTGTCAGACATGAAAAATATTGCCAGCTTCGAAGAATAATGACTACAGTTTTACTTTATTTGTGATAAACTATTAAACTAATTTAAACATAATTCAGATGTCAATAACATTCTGTAATAATATACATACGTTTCACGGTACACACTCCCTTTATAAGGTGTGATAGTCAGAGGCATGAGTATCCATTTCAAAATTTTTTAAGGTATGTTAGCCACTTTAAGCGCGCATCACATTTGAAAAACAGTACCCAACGTGATAGGTAGTGAACCGTAACGCCTTATACAGGCTACACACTGATATACCCAAGGGATAAACAGGTTTCCTTACGATATTTTTCTGACCGTTGGCATCGTTAAATTATACAAATAAATGAAATTCCTAATTTTTCATTCTTCATATTAATTAAATTTTATTCATTCATGCATGCCAGAGCCGGGATTCAATATCTTTCTCTCAAGAAGTCAAAGATACAGCCGCTATTACTTTGTGTTCATGATAAGCTTAATCTAAAATAAGTGCTAACGGTTAACTGTGAAAAATACGTCGTAATAATAGAACTCATATTTTATCGTAATGTTAAGTATGGGTTTATTTTATATTGATAAAATATTTATTATGTCTGTGGCTATCATGTTCCGAAATACCAATATTTTATAGAATTTGTGGCCCTTACATTACCATTACCGTCTACCATATACCACTGTATATTGTCAATAAATTATATAAAAATCATTTTTTTAAGACATTAAACTCGTTTTACGTATGGTCACATTAGGTAAACTTTGAACTGTCAGTTTAATTTGACGTATAGAGTCGCCATATTTGTCAACTGCCAAAAGCTTGAACTCAACTTGTGAATTGAAATTCAGCCGTTATTTTTCGAGTAGTTGTTGTCCGGTGATAATACGTGTTTGTGAAATGTGATGATATTATTTTAAAAGTTATTGTAATTGTGTATGTTTGAAGAAGTGAATATAGATCTAGAATCATGAGTTCCGAGAATTCGGATTCTACCCCAACCATTGGGTTGTCATTAGTTGCTCAATTCGATGATATAAATCGGTTGAATGATATCCTCAACGACGGTTATTCTGAAGAATGTAAGTGTTATGAATCATATTACTACTACTTGCAACTAATAGCTATTAGCTTTCCTTACGTCTGCCCTAGGACTTAACGTATTTACATGCTGCTAATTTTTTATATAATATTGCCGCCTGTCCGTCGCATATTATTGTTGTCACATACCAACTATAAATTATAGAAACCGGCATGAAACGGCAAAATAAATTTGTGTACTTGAAAAAGTCTCATTTTATTATATAATCACATACTTATTTTCATCAATGTAGGATGCTTTTTAGTTTTTCCCACTACTGATGTAGATACTCTTACTCAATGCATTCAAGTTATATAAATATACATTATTCACATACAATATGTGCCATCTCTAGGTAATTGGTCCTCATGTCTGAGCATCCGGAGCGTATCATCTGCCTCCATTAGTGTCTGTCCATCTCTGTTGTCTGTATCTCATGGCGGCTTAAATTTTTAACTGTCCAACACATCTCTCACGGTCTGTCACTTTAATAAGTAAAACCCTAACCAATCTTGTCTTGTTAAAAAGAACCAGCTGCCTATTTTCCCACCATTTCATAGGAGCCAACTAGGTGTAAGTAGAATCTATTGAGCAAAGGGCTAGCAATTATTCACCAATGTTCTATTATGACATTGCAATTCCAATATTCAGGCTAATAACAAAAAAAATTGTTTTTAACATCCTGCCCAACTGTAACCAACTGTTACCCCTTTGAACGTTACGGCCCTCTGTAGATCGAGAATACCAAAGTGTCACGGTTTGGTTATAACTTCATAGTTCTTTGAAATATGACAAGATTTGACCAACAGAAACACTTTTGCCAACTAAAAAGCTGTTACCTATGAAAGGAATCCGGAAGCCTCCCAAACTTCATTCTTAATTCCTTTTATAGGTAACTGGACGTCTGAGAGGACACAAATGTATGTAACTAGTCTAAACTGCATTTTATTTTCACCCAGGCTTCCTAGCGTTTGTAAAGCAGATGGAGTATGTGCGTTCGCAATGGGCATCAGCTGAAGCAGAAGCCGCCCGTCTCCAGTCGGAGCTGGACGAAGCCCTGCGCACTCTCTCCAAATGGGAAGCCAAATTTGCGCATGTAAGGAAACTGTTGGACGGAGAAAAGAGGGAGCGCAATATTGTGATGAAGAAGTATAATGATTTGGTAAAGAGATCATTTTGTTTAAAAGCTTACGTAGTGTTATAAGATTTTCATATGTAGGCTTCACAACTTTACGTTTATACACACTCCCTTTTTTTATTGTGGTAGGGATAGTCAGAGGCTTGAGTGCCCATCATCGAAATTTCTAAGGTTTATTAAGTATGGAAAATAATGAAATAGAAGATTTTCAATGTAAACATTAATTGTAAAATTTTCCATGTAAATGTAACCCGCTGCTATCTTTCATACTTTTTATAGGTTTTTTAGTTATGATAATAATATAGCTATCATTACCAATGTCCCAAATTGTGTCACATTTATGTACTCAAAAAAGCTAAACTCACAAAATATTTATACATTCTATCCCCATACATACACATCACGCCTGATTCCCTGTAGAGGGGTTGAGATCACGGATACCCATTTGTTCCGATCCTGACAGACCACTTTTGCTTCATTGATACTCATACATCTCATTCACACTCAGTGGTTCTAGGTACTACTAATGTCACCCATACATAGTCATTTTATGTCTTATTGGGCTGACCCCTACCTACGTAACCACCCATCTATTTCACTCACATATACTCCATTCTATCAATTTTGTATAAAACCATTACTAAAAGTATACCACTAAAGAACTTATTACATATTCTGTTCTTCCCTACAGAGTAAACTTCTAGACATGGCGAGGGACCTTCTCTTCAATGACAACAGGGCTAAGTTGAATGATGAGACGTTGCAAAAGCTAGCTTTCCTGAACGGCACTGCCCATCAAGATCACAACGCAAAGCTTACTGGAGTGCCTGAACTCAATTCTACAGGTCAGTGGTCATGTGCAAATAATGTTGAATTGGTTAGCATATAAAATAAACACTGCCAATATGGTTATTCTTGAAAAGTGATTGTAATTTCATAATTTTGATACCTTAAAGTTGTCTATAGCTGTAAAATTAAATAAATAATAAATCTTTTTTTCAAAACAAAACAAACGCATTCACAACCATTAACCCTTGTGGGGTAGTCAGAGGTTCAGGTTTCCATCTCCGCAATTGCGAAGGTAGTCATTCTATGGACACATCGAACCCACGTGTTAACCAGATAGTCAGTACTCAATGTGACAGGCGGTCAGCCATGTCGCCATTTACAAGGACTATCTATTACCTGTTCGACGAACAGGTAGGTTTCCTCACGATGTTTTCCCTCACCGTATAATTCGATCTTTTTTTCCTGTCTCCTATAAACTTATAACATACGAATATTCACTGTGTTGTAATTATCTTAAATACTAAAATAACTCTTCACTTCTTTCCAGGTACACTCCTCTCAGAGATGTCCTACTCAAGGTCAGAAGATGACCTGGACTTGTCCATAGCGTCAACCAGAAGGTCCTGGGTGCAGCGCGGCCAATGGAACGCCAGGGAGAACCCACCGTCAAAGAAACGCAGGAGCTCCGGTTCTTCTGCTACTAAGGTGATTAGAACATTCAATCAATCAGCCTATGTCAGTCCACTGCTGGACGTAGGCCTCCCCAAGGTTACTCCACTACTATGGACAATAGTGTATATTATGTATAGTTTATGTCTGTGCAGAGCTATGGGAACGCCACAAATCAATCGATCTATGTCAGTACACTGCTGGACGTAGGCCTCAAGGTTACGCCACAAAACACGATCACTCGTGGCCCTCAGCCAACCACTACCAGCGACTTTTTTCAGGTCATCGGTCCATCTAGCAGATGGCGTCCTACACGTTTCCCGAGACGCGGTCGCCATTCTAGAACCACTTTGTTTCAACGGATTAGAACATTAATTATACTGTTTGTGTTAGTCATTATCTGGTAAAAAATGGGATTTGGCTCAGTATAGGCAATTACAATTTTCAGTCCATTAAGAACACTCAAATTCTGACTACTGTGAAAAGGTTAAGAACAGATGTTATAGCAGCTTAAGTTAAGAAAAGGTTAAGTTAGCAGACCATTATAAAGAAGGGGGTTCATCTCAAAAGTAGGTAATGTGGCCATGGGGTCTGAGGTAATCACGAACCAAATATAAAGAGGACCCGGCGTAAGGAGCGGTCCCCGTTACGCGGTGTGGAGTCCAAATGGCGTGTTTTAATTGGTGCGGAGTCTTAAAAATGTGTAGTAGAAAGAAGATACCTGATTTGCTTGGCCGATGCCGTGTTTTGATTGGTTGTAATATCGCCCCTCTATCTGGCGTACCTCGATTCACTCCGCGTAATGCCACACTAGTTTCCATACAAATATTGCGTAAGGTAATAGTCATCTTTGAAAAGGGATCACATGTCCAAAATAGTTTGAGCATATCTTAATACTACCCCAATGAGTATTACAATTGTATGTTCTTGTTACAGATGGTAGAATTACAAGGTGGTAAAGTATTAGCCACGGCCACTACCACTTTGACACTAGAGAGAGCCCCAGAAAAGGTCAACCATGATTTGAAACCACCACAGAGTTTCGTAAGTTCATTTCAATGCCTCGCTAGTCTGGGATGAAAAGAATGATATCCAGCTGACATTCTTCCAGGGACCTTACTCCACTAATGCCTTGTAGGCACAATATTACTTGAGTATCGATACAGTAATACTTCAGTGACCGTAATTTGACACTTTTGGCACTCCACTATGTGCGAAAGTGTAAAATTACGGCCACTGAAGTATTTTAGTATCGATACTGAAGTAATATTGTGCCTAAATGCATTAGTGAAGTAAGGCCCCTGGAATGTCGTAAGAACGGAACTAAAGGTGTATGAAATCTATTGGGCGATGAGCTAGCAATTATAACACATCATACATATACATTCACATTCAGGTCCTCGGAGTGCACAGAACCTCAGCGACACTGTGTCCTAAGTCACTTTATACAATGGATATGAGGGTCATAGTGACATAATGGAATAATGGTGATAGGTTACCAGCCCATTTACCCCAAGTCTATTACGACATGCCAGAAAGAAAGGCGTTTTTCCCATGAATTTGATTATGCAAACAAACAAACGCGTTCACGACCATTAACCCTTGCGGTGTAGTCAGAGGTTCAGGTGTCCATCTCATCATCTGAAGGAAGTAATTCTATGGCCACCAAGAGAGATTGGTCTGGATCATTCCAGGTGGCGATTGATATTCTTTGCCTATCCCATTGGGGACATAGAGACGTGAATATAGGTATGTATGTATGTAATAATAAATCAATGTCCACAGCAACCAATATCAGAGAGCAGTGACGAGGCTCCCCCAAGGAAGAGTTCTACCAGGGTATCAGCCAGGATGAGCATGGGGGAGCAGACCACCTTCACTCCGGTCACCCCCAGCGCACCGCCCAAGAGCACTGGTAAGGGTTCTGTTAGTTGTGGTAGGATTAGCTGGCTAGAGGCAATATGACTTGACTTACAGATAATATACCAAATGTATTATATGTATGTGGAGTCCAGAATCCTGGACATGGTAGACAGAACCTCAGGGACATGCTTTCTTTGATAGTTAATTGAATATAATATATAGATAGATAAAAAGATCTGTTATAATAATTGTAACAGATCTTTATTACTGTAGCGGTTAATGCCATTAATATAGATTGTAAGTGAGATTCTTGCTAAAACACGATGTCATTTATCCGTAGACTCAGTAATACGCATTTATGGGACAGTATCATAAATATATAAGTAAAATTAAGTAGTTATGGTACAAATAAGAAATGTTTCTTTCTACCATTCCAGTCATACTTCATTATTCATTAAACATAATTACAGATACAGACTCGGACGCAACGCCGCGCGCGGTGCCGCAACGTACGCCGTCGGCGGCAGGGTTCGGCTCCCCCCGCACCCGCCCCCGCCAGCACAACTTCGTCGCCAAGAACTTCTACAAGCGGGAGACCTGCGGCCCTTGTGGCAAGACGTATGTTCTGTTTATAGGTTATACAAGCATGTAATTTCCGTGTCCTATTGGACCGGCCCCTACGTAAGACCACTTCCACTTCACCCACATATAATACTTTTGTCCATCTACTATCATTCATCCGCAAAACATATAACGCGTAAGGAAGCAATAGGAAAATAACTGCCGAGTGTGTATGAGCAGGTGTATGAGTGTCAATACAGCGAAATTGTTTTGTCAGGATCGGAAGAAATAGGGATGCGTGATCTCTGCCTATCGCCTAATCGCGCGCGATGCGTCTGTATGTTTAATAACCGAGCGCTGTCACCGCGGGGTTTTTAGTTATATACGCAATTAAGGGCACGATGTTAAATCAAATACTTTGATAAAAAATGAAAACTTCACTAGTGTAACAAAATGAGAACATGGGAAATCTAGTTTTTAGACAGTTTGCATTCTTTCTACATTCCAAGATCAGATAATAACGTGATAAGGGTGTTTTATGAATTCTTCCAACGTAACATTAAACTACATGTTACGATACAAGTGGCGACCATGACGCTATCTATATTCATACGCTCACTTTTCAGCTATACCATTACACGTAACCCACTCAATATATGTATGTATGTTGCAGCATAAAGTTCGCGAAGGTGGGAGTGCGGTGCGAGACGTGTCGCGCGCAGGCGCACCCCGAGTGCCGCAACCTGCTGCCGCTGCCATGCGTGCCCCCCGGCCCCGCCGCGCACCGGGGGAACAACAACCAACAGGTATGGAATACTCCCCCTTACTCCACTGATTCATTTTAGCTACAATATTACTTATATTTGGTACTCCACTATTGACATTTCTGTACTTGAGTTGCCACCGTAGCAGGTCAAAATATTAGCAGAGTGCCACTTTTACAGCCGAGACGCAGTAGTAACGCAGTTGTGTGGCTGTCAAAGTTAATTAGTGGAGTAAGGGCCCTGTATACATGTTCTTTTATTCTGTTTGCACTTGACCGAGGAGCTGAATCTAAAGTAATAGAGTTCAGTGCCATCGAAGCATGCCCTTTTCAATCTTCCTTTATCACACTACACACACACTCTACGGTCAATATCTCCTTCACACTTTCCGTTACTAGTAAATAGTGTTCCCAAATACGCAAAATCATTCCGTTGTTCGACTCTTTCATTATCTAAGTCAATCTTACACTCTGTCTTGCCAAGTCCCTCCATGACCATTACATTCGTTATACTTACATTAACGAGGGTATGTTCTTCTAAATACTTTAATGGATGGTTCGGTCTTGTTGATACATTCACACATAGTCAAGGATGGACAGACAGACAGATGAAGCTTCTTATTAGAAATATAACCTAGGTCATAATTATCAGGGTGGTAAAATATATGCAAAAGTATTGATTGAAAGAGTTATTCGTGAGACTGAAACCAAGATATGGGATGTACAGGCAGGTTTTCGGAAGGGAATGGGATGTACAGATCAGGTTTTTTCCTTACGCCAGGTGGCTGAAAAGGTTTTCTGTGCTTTTATGGATTTGGAAAAGGCGTATGATCGTGTATCCCGGAACGATTTGTGGAGGGCGCTATCTGCGTTTGGTTTGGGCAGTACCTTAATACGGGCTCTAAAGTCTTTATATATGGATTCCGGAGCTTGTGTTGGCCGGGCCTAATGGGGCCTACTCAGACTGGTTCAGTATCCGAAAGGGTGTGAGGCAGGGCTGTGTAGCTTCGCCGTGGCTGTTCAATCTGTTCATGGATAGTTGCTTGACTGATTTGAAAGAAAGTGACAGAGGATTGCGTATGGGCGAGTTGATCATTAAATGCCTCTTGTACGCTGACGATCAGGTTCTTCTTGCGTCATCGGCGTGTGAGTTGCAGGAGATGGTCACTTGCATGAATGAGTCCCTTAAGAGGAAAGGAATGAAAATTAATGTAAATAAAACGAAAGTAATGGTCATGGAGGGACTTAGCAAGACAGAGTGCAAGATTGACATAGATAATGAAAGAGTCGAACAAGTGAATGATTTTGTATATCTGGGAACACTTTTTACTAGTAACGGAAAATGTGAGGGAGATATTGAACGTAGAGTGTGTGCAGGTAATAAGATTAATGGGGCTATGTATAGTGTTATGGGTAGCCAGTTGATTTCTCAATCGGCACGTATGGCTATTCATAGGGCTGTGCTGGTTCCAACATTGACTTATGGTAGTGAAAGTTGGGTATGGCAAAAGAAGCATGAAAGTAGAATCAATGCCGTCGAAATGCGGTCACTGAGAAGTATGTTAGGAGTAACATTGAATGATAGAATTAAAAATAGTGTGATAAGGGAAGGTTGCGGTTTGAAAGAAGATGTAGTGACTAAGATTGAAAAGGACATGCTTCGATGGCTTGGACATGTTATGCGGATGAATGATAGCAGATTGACAAAAGGAATATATATGAGTGAAGTGGAAGGGCGGTTACGTAGGGGCCGGCCTAATAAGACATATAACAGTCAGATAGACGCTATATTGAAAAAAGGTGACGTTAGGAGTACCTATAACCGCCGAGAGTGTATGAGAGGATGTATGAATGTCAATGAAGCGAAAGTGGTCTGTCAGGATCGAGACAAATGGGGATCCGTGATTTCTGCCTACCCCTCTACAGGGAATCAGGCGTGATGTGTATGTATGTATGTATGTATGGTAAAAAGTTTACCCAGTCTCCTCTACTATACGCCGGGAAGTGGCCATTTACATTATGTTTACATACACTAAATAATGGCTTACCACCTGTCACATTGAGTACCGACTATCTGGTCAACACGTGGGTTCGAGGTGGCCATAGAATTACTACCTTCGCAATTGCGGAGATGGACTCCTGAACTTCTGACCACCCCGCAAGAGTAAATGGTCGTGAACGCGTTTGTCTTTCTTTGTCTTTTTGTTTACATCCAATTCAGGCCCAAATTAGAGTCTCACTACAAACATATTCCTACCTAAGTATGGCAGAAACCTAAACCATTACCGACTCTTCAATCTTTGTTCCAGGAGGGCAGCATAGCGGACTACGCGCCGTCCACTCCGCCGATGGTCCCTGCTATTCTAGTGCACTGCATCAACGAGATCGAGAAGCGAGGGCTGCAAGAGCGCGGCATCTACCGCGTCAGCGCCGCCGACAAGGACGTCAAAAGGCTCAAGGTACGCGGTAGAAGGGGGGATATTTGGATAGTGTGTATGTGGTCTTTTTTCTTTAATAAACGCATTCAACCAAAGGATAAACCTAATGCCTCTCTCACACTACATACTCATACTTCTACTATAAAGGTCCTTAGATTAACTTGGGTACTATCGGATATACATAGATAGATAGTAGATACAGCACTGAAACAGCGTCTTTTGACTGTGCTATTAAAATCACTGACTTCAGTACGCGTAATTTAATTGTGTTACATGTTAGGTACATACGCGTTCACGACCATTAACCCTTGCGGGGTAGTCAGAAGTTCAGGTGTCCATCTCCGCAATTGCGAAGGTAGTAATTCTATGGACACCTCGAACCCACGTGTAGACCAGATTGTCAGTACTCAATGTGTCAGGTGGTCAGCCATGTCGCCATTTACAAACACTAACTATTATCTGTTCGACGAGCAGGTAGGTTTCCTCACGATGTTTTCCCTCACCGTATAATTCTATTACTTATATTTATTATACTTTAATTTTTTTTTTAATTCTTTATTTAGCCATTCACCACTAAGGCACAGATAATATAATACTATACAGTAACTAAGGTTATGTCGACTGAAGTACAAACACTGATGCCACGGCGTTTGAACTTCTTGTTATTCCATCGCCATGGTTACACCAACGCCGCCAGTCGATACAATCGAAGAAAAACGAAATCGAAGCTCCAATTCTTCTTTCTTTCCTTTTTGTTGGAAGAATGTATTATGTAGATAGTTTATTAGTTATAGTTTTAATATTTTCAATATAAATCTGGTTGAGTTTTGAGCAATGAGATCATTAAATTTGTAAATTGATTAAATAAGGTTTTGAGCGAATACGAAGCTAGAAATATTTAATTCGCTATGCTTGGAATTTACATATATAAGAACACAACTACACTCAGAACTTGTCTCATAAGGAAAACATCCTACGAAACATCTAACTTGATTGGCTATGGATATAGAGGCTGTCATTTAAACCTCTGTCTGATATGATGTCTGATGTCCCCAATAGTGATATTATCGTTATATGTACGATATGTTTCAATATTCGTGACGACCTCCGTGGCGTGGTTGGTTAACCACCTGAACGCTATCGTGAGGTCCCGGGTTCGATTCCCGGTGGAGGCAGAGTTAAAAACTACGCTTTTCTTCTGCTTTCCAGTCTGGTTGTTGAATATATATGCTATACATGTATTTATCTATATATAATAAGTATACATTTCTTAAATATACGTTGACTAGTACCCTTAACACTAGTCTTAAATGTACTTACCAAGGGGCTAGTTCAATTGGTGTAATAATGTCCAAATATTATTATATTATCGGAAAGAGTAAGACTATTAATTATTCCTTATTCCAGGAACGTTTCCTCCGCGGTTGCGGATCGCCCCAGCTGTCAAAAGAAGACGTCCACACTATATGTGGCACAGTAAAGTCTTTCCTGCGCTCGCTCCGGGAACCGTTAGTCACTGCGGCGCTGTGGCCCGATTTTCTAGCGGCCGCTAGAACGTCAGCAGGGAGGGATCCGTCCGCTGCACTGGTGCACGCGGTTAGCCAACTGCCGCCGCCTAACAGGGACACTCTAGCGCTGTTGATGCTGCATTTGCAAAAGTGAGTTGTTTATGTTAATATATTGGTATTAATTTATTATTATTTGATTTTGCGATGTGAAAAAAGGTGTGTTGTAAAAACTAAGTTTGGTATGAATTCTTTAAATACTTAGAAGATACAAAGAAAGGCGTGATGTAAAACTAAGATTAGAATAATAGATTTACTTGCCTACATTATATGAATATTAGAATATTTATTGACATAATCTCGGTTTCACATGATTTGACTTTCATTACAGGAATTTTGATTTACATTAAAGGTATTCACATAATTTGACTTTTAAGTAAAATTAAAGTTAAACTAAGTAAAATTATAAGTGAATACTAAATCACATAATCAACACACAATAACTTAAGAATAAAATATAAGAGATTATGCCAATAAGACATATAACCGTCAGATAGACGCCATATTGAATAAAAGTAACATTAGAAGTACCTATAACCGCCGAGTGTATGAGGAGTTATATGTTCAATGAAGTGAAAATGTTTTGTCAGGATCGGGACAGATCCCCTGCGATCTCCGCCTATCCCTCTACAGGGAATCAAGCATAAGTGTTTTGACGTTTGTTTATGTAGAATAAAAAAAAGATTTTCATTTAATTTGTGTATGTATGTATTGTAAATGATCCCTTTATTCCCAACGCAGGGTGGCAGAGAGTCCGGAGTGCGAGATGGGCGTAGACAACCTGGCCAAGGTGTTCGGGCCGACCATCGTGGGCTACGGCCTCATGACCGAGCCTGCTGAGATGTACACCGCTACTACGCAGATGTTCACAGTGAGTATCATTACTGCATTCTGGTTACTATGTACTAAGTTTTATTCACTAATAGTGACCCGCTCCGGTTTCGCACGGGTATAAAATATATAGCCTACTCCACTATTTAATAGATGTTATTATATATAAACCTTCCTCTTGAATCACTCTATTTATTAAAAAAAACCGCATCAAAATCCGTTGCGTAGTTTCAAAGATTCAAGCATACAAAGGGACACAGGGACAGAGAAAGCGACTTTGTTTTATACTGTGTAGTGATATGAGACTGGATAGTACATGGAGTAATTAATAAGAGGAGTGGCCTTACGCAATATTTGAATGGAAACTAGCGCGGCATTACGCGGGGTGAAACTAGGTACGCGTAATGGAGGGAGGATATTACAACCAATCAAAACACGGCATCGCACTATGGGAATATAAAGTACTTACCGTGCCGAAAATAGGTTTTACAAATGGTTAGGTATGAATTAACTATGCATGGTTTTATGTACATAAATAAACGTTCTTTCCAATGGTAAAGTTTTTTTTATCATATTTTTAGTATTAATATGTGTTTAGAACACCTAAAGTACAAACTTTGATTCTACGTAAAATCACATGAATAAAATTGTTCACTTCATGATACGTTTCCGACCCTATATACGTCTGAAACATATACATATTATATATTTTTAGAAAGCTCATTTCTTAGTCTTTTAAACCATACAGAAATAAAAATCCAAATAATCATGAAAAAATAATTATACATATCAAAAAAGAATGAGAGCTGATTTCAATTACTCCGATTTTTTAACAGAAATATCATTGTTAGCTCCAGCTACCTCCGTTGATTTTTTTACAGTTTTGGATGCTTAATATATTAAATTATAATAATCCAAAATAAAATTTTGCGCAAATTTTGCGCAAAATGGATTTATTAGGTAAAACACGCAAAAGGGAAGGGAATCGTAAAATCTCGATTTTATGGTAAATTGCTATTTTAAGTATTAACTAATATAAAATGAAGCTTTTATCAATAAATATTAATCGATTATAGTTTCTGATGAGAATACAATTACTTACTCTTTGTTGTTACTTAGTATTTAAGTAGTTATTTTAGTGCAATGTTTGTCGTTTATGATGAAGCAAGATAGACACTGGATATCACTAGTGGTTTCAGATTTGTGTTAACAAATGATAACGATGTTAAAAATATTGTTGATAATAAAATAAAGGAAGGTAATGCGGTTTTGCACTCGTTAAAGTTGCATAAAATTGAGTGCAATTGCAGTTACTGTTATAAAAAGTTTCCAGAAGCAATTGTTATCCAAATGGTGGAATAAGGCCCAAAGGAAATAAAATCGTTTTGAGCAGGAGAATTTGGAATGGTTAAATGGTGAATTCAGAATTTCCTTAGCCCTCGAACCCTGCACTCATGACTCTTCCAATGCCCGTGGTCGGCCATCTAAGAGTTATGAAGAATGTTCTGAAAGGACAAAGAAGCGCAAAAATATGGAGCTCATCCAAGAGCATGGCATGGGATTTGTGCATAACGCTTATGTTCAAGGGCTGAGATCGTCAGGTGAGAATAAAGAAGCTTCAATTGTGAGCATCGTGCACATCATAAAGAAAGACGAAAAACGCAATGTTTTGCACAACATACTGCACAAGTCAGAGCACTTAACATTCGATAAAGAAGAAGCTCTTGCGTTATACATAGATATAGATTTGTCAAAAGCTCAATACAGTTATTTCACAATAGCTCTCATTCAGAAGCACTTAAGAGCTATTTTACCGCCTTAAAGTCAGATAAATGAAGCTTAAAAGGAATGTTACCCACCTAATATCATTGTTACTAATATCCGTGCTAACGTAAAGTTGCAAAATCTTTTGGATCATACAGTAAGACACATTTTGAAAATAAATTCAGTGACAACAGATTCGAAGCACCTTCAGCTGTATTGTAAATGGGGATGTGATGATCCATCAGGACAAAGTGAATACAAGCAAATTTTACAGGAGGAAAAGTATCTATTTATTGTATCACTCGTATCTTTGAGACTTATAGACAAAAATAATTATGTTGTAGTATGGAGAAACCCAACCTCTGTAAAGTTTCCAAGGAAACTCCGCAAAAAACAGAAACTACATTAACGAACTAGCTCCAACACTTATAGCTCACAATGAAGATGTCATATAAGTGGAACACAAATTATTCTTGACGATGATTGATGGAAAAGTTGCAAAGGAACTGACTGAATCGCGGTTTAGCGCTTCTTGTACGGTTTGTAGTGCCACTCCTAAACTATTGAATGACTTAGCCAAAGTCACAGCAAGAGATGTGAAGGAAAATTCTTTTAAATTTGCCCTCTCCACCTTACACGCCTGGATCAGGTGCATGGAGATGATTCTGCACATTTCCTACAACTTGGCATTTCAATCGTGGTCAGCAACAACAGATGAAAACAAAAAAATGAAAGAAGAGAGGAAAAAGCAAGTTCAATTAAGTTTCCGGCAATTACTTGGCTTAATACTGCTCGTAGGTTTTTTCAGAATTATGAATGTTCAGCCGAAATTACTAGAGTTGATATTGGAGTTGAGTTGAATTGATAAAACGATTGTATATTATTTTACAAGTTATGTCTTCTTGTTTTTCTGTAAATGTAACAAACTTTGGACAGTATACATTGGATACAGCTCGATTATATGTTAATAAGTATAACTGGTACTATATGCCCTCATATGTACACAAAATTCTTATACATGGCGCAAAGATTATTGAATATTTTGCTGTGTTACCAATCAGTGAACTTTCTGAAGATGCGCAAAAAACGCGTAATAAGGATTACAAGAAATTTCGTTTGCATCATGCCAGAAAATGTTCCCAATAGGCTTCAAACGAAGATGTTTTTAATACTTTGCTCTATACTTCTGATCCGTATATTACAAGTTTAAGCAAGCCGAGTGTTGTGATAAACGAAGAGTTGTTTGAAGTAGCGAAATCTCTCCTTGAAGTTACAAGTTAGTCAATTCATACCTCCGAATATAAATTAATATTAGCAATAAGGCACATCATTTAAATAAATAAAATATTTTACATAAAATTATAAAGTAGTCTTATATTGTAAGATATTTTTAATGTTTAATTCTATTTTGAAACTTAGTTTTGAATTTATTTCTCTACATAAAGTATGAAATTTTACAAATTTGAAAATTTAGTATCAAATAAATAAAAAACTAGATTATAAAACTAATATTAGCTGCATTCATTCGATGGGAAATTTATTAAAGTATATATGGGCCAAATTTCAGAGAAAAAGTAGGTACAGAAAGAAAGATACAGAATTTCGACACGGAGAGTACCTTATATTCCCATAGTGCATCGGCCAATGAAATTAGGTATCTTCTTTTTAAGACAGAATTTTGAACTCCGCACCAATTAAAACACACCATTTGGACTCCGCATCGCGTAACGGGGACCGTTCCTTACGCCGGGTCCTCTTTATATTTGGTTCGTGGGATCGTATCATGATAAAATTAATAGTGATATAGATACCTTTATATCACCCGACGTTTCGACCCAGTTGCATAGGGCGTGGTCGCTGGTGTCTCAGCTAATGTCTCTACCCGGTCTCAAATAGTAAATAAAATTGGTATAAATTCGACCTAGCTCAGTTGTTTGGGGCTAGACTCTGTGTCAGTGGGGTTTGAATCCTGCTTGAGCATGTGCCAATGGAAATGAAGTTTAAAGAATTTCTATGTACATTTTAATATGTACATTTACGAAATGCATCGACTACTACGGTGAGGGAAAACATCGTGAGGTTCCCTGAATAGGTTATAGTCGGTGCTGTGCTGTTCACTGACTTCAGTACGCGTGCTTTAATTGTGTTACACGTTAGGTATGTACATGTATTTATTTGTCCAGGGAATATACATATTTTCTTCCTATCTCAATACATACATAAAATGACTATTTCCCTAACCCAGGTGATGCAGTTACTGCTGCGGCTGCCCAGCGACTACTGGGCGCAGTGGGCGTGTCCTCCAGAGCACCCGCCCACTCCGCCGCACGCCACGCTCACCAAGCCACGCGGGTTCTTCTTCTCACCCTCAGATACTGGGTAAGTACCTACTTTAACCCTTTTGCTGCTACAATAACATGCACAAGTTATACCCCTTATAGTATATTCGCTTTAAGAAAATAGTGACGTCATCAAGGTCTCTATGATTAAATCAATGAGACGTGACAACGGTTGTCTGCAATTGGTCAATGTGACTTATTTCATCATTAACTAACGTCCCATTGGCCAGTTTAACCTCTGTATATCATGACGTCACTATTTACTTAACACGAATAACCTATAGTTTGTAAGTTTTTTATTGTAAACGTTTGTATTGTGTATGTTTTTGTGGGCGTAAATAAACGCTTTTTATTATTATTATTATTGTTTGAGTGGGAGATTTAGGGTATGGTTAAGTGGGGCCGACCCCATATGGCAGTCAGAAAGACGCCATATTGAAAAAGGGTGATGTTAGAAGTACCTATAAATGTCGAATGTGTATGAAAAAGAAGAAAAACATTATAACTAACGCCCAACGTGTTTCGCGTTTTACTTGGGAACTTATTAAATATTTTCGCGGTTCACCTTTTCAATGGAACTTAGTAGATATTTCCTTGGTGTAATAAAGTATAACTAACAAAGTTGTAAGGACTTTGAAAAGGGATATTAGGAATCAGTTATTGCATCTGTGAATAGATTGCTTTTATCCCTTCCTTGATTTCAATGATATCAGAAACAATTATTTCAATTTTTTATTAGTGTGAAGTCCCTTACTAGTGAAGTAAATTTGCTACGTTGGATATGCGACATTGCCTTTTAAGTGCATCAATGATCATTCTTATTTTAATTATATGTAAATAGTATTTTAAATAACATTTTATAACTTACAGGGTAGCAAGAAAGAAAAGGAACTATTTCCAGTGACAAGTGTACTTCAAGTGAAAAAAAAAAATATTATTATGATAATTCTAGAGACGTTGTATCCTAAGTTATTTGGTAAATGGAAGATGTTTAAAATAATGTTCTAGATAATACTTAACAAAAGAAACACAAAGCGTAAAAATTGATAAAGATTGTGTATTATGTTAAAATAAATCCAAATACCAACTAAAAACGATTTTTCTTGTAGTAGTTTGTATGATAATATGCCAAATACGAGACGTATGATGTACAATTCATTTTTTTGTGATTTTACAAGTAATTTATGTTTATATATTTGATTGCTAAACAGAATTGTGAATTGTAGCAACGGATTTCTGTTTAAGTCCTTTACTGTCGTTCAATAGATAGTTTGACTACGAATTTCTGATTCAAATCAAAATATAGTAGACATATACAAGGATGAAGTTACATACAAGTATTTTGAAACGAACTCATATTTGGTTAAGATATACTCGAGACAATAGCAGTAAATACTTATTCTTTATTTATGGAAAGTAATTACCAACTTTCTGAATCAATGACAATACAACTAGCTTTGACAGAATATGCAGACAGTACTTAAATTTATTTGTTTCTTCTGTAATTCTCGTAAGTATTTACCTTTTTAAAGTAACAAATAAAACCTTCAAACTATGACGATAATACCATGCTCAAATTGTCTTATGATGTATATTTTTGTTAGTAGATACAGTTTCCAATGTTAAGATATAAATATTTGTTGCTTATAATGCGATTACTATAAATCGAGTACTTAATTATTGATAACTTATATAAAGTTTCTTTTTGTGATTTCCAACAAAAGAACGTATTTTCTGAGATTCGTTTTTATTAATGAGGGCGTTTTGTATTAAAATAGGTATAAAAGGAAAAACGGTTGTATTTTGTAGAATATTTCTAGCAATCTGTCTTCAATAATCAACATAAATGCCATCACAACTTCAGACATGGTAAAAGTGTCAGTAAAGTTGTTGTATCTGACGTGTCTATTTATGTATAAAAATGTTTTGTTTTCTGTAGGTTTAGTCTTTATACTCTATTGTGTTAGAACAATAAATTAAACTAATACTCTAATATTTAGTAGCTTTATTTGTGTTTATGGTGAGGGAAAACATCGTGAGGAAACCTGCCTATTTTCGGTTTAGGCTATAGCAACTCTTGTATATGGCAACACGGAACACAACCTATCACGTTAAGTTCTGTTGGTTAAAAGTGACTTATGTCTGTGTTGTTTACTGTTTACTTATAAACACCTATATTTTTGATAGTGGATAGTCGCTCTAACCTCTAAAAATCCTACTAGGTATAATTTTGCTAACAGTATGTATGTAGTTTGTGTTTAGAATATCATTATTTATTCGTTATCTCTACAGGTCGAAAGGACGTCTGTAACCGCCTTTTTTGCTTTCATTTAAACATACGTCACGATTATTAATCACAAAACATAAAATTGATTTGAAAGGAAATATTGATTTATTGAGATACTGACCTAGTATTACTACTAAAACTTTCCGACTATCTGGAGCTCAAGTCCACTGTTTTAAAGTTAAAAATATACACTGCTGCATTCAATAGTCAAATATGTTATTTGCTAATCTACTAAGAACTTCACAGCGTAACTGATATTGAACTACGATTTTGTTAAAACGCATTAGTAAAGTTGAGCCGCTAGTGAACTGGTGTATATGTATATGGTGGATTAGAGATATTCGTTTTAACGAATGGCTTAAAGCTTCTAACCGCCCTGAAAGTATTCATCATCGTAAAAACATTAAAAATGAAAGATTCTGTTCTTGGCTTTTTCTTTCTTTTTATAGTACAAATACGTGTATAATTACATTATATAAAATAGGCAAACTATTTCAGATATATATTAATAGCGTCGTGATAACTTTTTGCCAAGTATTCATTCGTATTTATACTATATCTGTAGTTTGTAATATTTATTTATTACCAAGAAAAGAACACGCTTTTCAGCGTTGTTTACATTACATGGTAGGTTAATTTTTGTAGAAATAAATGCTTATATACTTTGTAACTGTAAATAAACGCTTTTTTCTTTATTTTTATATGTATGCTTACGTGAAACTTATTGTTAGTAAGTGACGTTAAGCTGTACACCTTATCTTATGTAAAACTAAAATGTATTGAAATTTGTTACAACTATTGAAAGTATGTTTATTTAGTTTAAAACGTTCTTGGCTAGATATACTAACCAGCTTAGCTTAGTTTATTAACTTATGAATATTTTCTTGTAACTGTGTAGGTACCATATAGGATAAAAACGTAATTACCTTGGATAGTTTGATGTCAATGTGAGCTTAAAATAAAAAGGGAAAATATAATGTTGGTTATATCGATGATTATGAGGATTGGTTATCTCTGCCTACAGTCTACAATGAAACAAGCGTGATGTAAACATAGTATAATTATGTGCTTTTTTAACGATTAAGTTATGTCGGAAGGAGGTAAATTATTTTTTAGTCTGGTGTAGTTGAATTTACTACGAGTTTAGAATTTAGCTACACTTTGCCTTTATATACCTGTTTGTTGTAAACGATTTATAAGTCGGCTTGTAAAATATATCTACGTAAATAAAAAATAAAACAAAATAATGTTTTTTTTTAATTCCGTAACCCCAAGTTGATCCAAATTGTACAAACAAAGTAACAATTATATGTACATGCATGTCTTTTTTATAACCTCTGGGAAAGAGTATTATATTTATTTAATATAAATATCTCTAAATTTGCATCATTACAGTCATACCCTATTGTGATACAGAGTAACAGATTATGACCATTATCCGTTTAACGAAATCATTCTGGTAAATTTAAACTGAAAAAGTGAATTAATGGTCACGAATTATTTATATTATTATGTATCGTACAGTAAAATAAAACGAACCAAATCCACAAGAAAACCTTTTATTAAAAAACATCTACCTACTTACAGTATTCAATCTAAAACTGGTATATGACGCACATTCTTATTTGTAACGAATAATATATATTTACAAATGCAATCATCTTATTTGGTACCAAAACGCTTTAATATACGAAATTATTAAACGATAAAAATGACTAAATACATAAAAATCTTTGGTTATGTTGAATAGACTGCTGTCTAATTGTTTAGACAAATTTATTTGGTACATCATTTTAAATGATTAATGCACATTGTTACAGGAAAAAGTTGAGTTCCAAATAATAGTGTATAAACCAAACTGCTTGAAAAATAAATTATACATACATACAAATGTATTGTGTTTATTTACACACAGTGATCGCAAATACATCTATTCGTAGTCATAGAAAATCTGTTATATATTTAGAGTAATAGCACGTAATAGGCATAAATTAAAGTAAATAATTTAGTCTGAAGACATTTTTTTACAGAAACAAACAATCAGTAATAATATATAAATTATAACATCATAACTTTGGGTCGGACAAAATATAAAAACCAGCCCATTAAAAATTTCAATTGTATAGGAAAATATATAATTAATAAACGTTAGCCTAATTCGTTACAGACACACAAAAATCATTATCTTTGGCAAACACCGTAGACTAGCTGAAGGAAACATGAAAAATTATATTTAAAACAAAATCACCCAAAATATACACAATAAAATAAGTCTTAAATCATAATAAAATTCGTAACGTAAATAACGTTTAGGAACTAATCTATGAGCAATTAATATTGTTACAGAGATTCATTGTGGATGAAAAATAAAAAAAAACGTCATGGTAGATAGAGTACGCGCCACATAAGGTGGCAGTTGGAGGCGTCGCCACAGTCGCGTAATTCAGTGTTGCCAGTAAACACGCCAAAACTAGCACTCACTGTGCCATACGGCTCGATACATTATATTTAGGTTTCATTTGTAACGATCTTTGGTTCAAGAGCTATAAACTCAAATAAAACAAATTAATATATCAAAGTCAAAAATCATAATATTTTTATTCAAAATAGGCCCTATCATAAGCTCTCTTTGAAAGTTATCTTATGATCTAAGTATAAATTAAAAAAATTATATATTGACAAAAGGAATATAATTATATGAGTGAAGTGGAAGGACGGTTACGTAGGGGCCGGCCTAATAAGACATATAACAGTCGATAGACGCTATATTGAAAAAAGGTGACGTTAGGAGTACCTATAACCGCCGAGAGTGTATGAGAGGATGTATGAATGTCAATGAAGCGAAAGTGGTCTGTGAGGATCGGGACAAATGGGGATCCGAGATCTCTGCCTACCCCTCTACAGGAAATCAGACGTGATGTGTATGTATGTATGTAAAAAAACTATTTCAAACATGGCACTGAGCATTGTCTTTACATATTTTTTACCGAGGTTAGTTTAGCGGAGACCCTAACAAGAACTGACAAGAAACTCCGGAAATCAATTTATTATAATCACCGTTAACAAACATAAAAATTACAAAGAAAGTGAGCAAAACCACAACGCTGGTATTACTGAATTTTCCTGTCATACAAAATAACACGCAATGGCGGAAACGTCAAAGTTAGTTCCAAGTTTGCCGTCTGCCAACTTATGTGGCGCGATCTCTATATTAAGTATCTGTGAAACGTCAAATTTAATTGATTTTGACTGACGTATACCTCATACTATTTTCGAGAAAAGATTCAAAAGATAGAATTCAATAGATTCTAGATCGTATTTAATATGTAGTTTAATTTCGAGCTACTGCTTTTCTTATAAGCCAGTTAATAGTACTCAAATTGTCATAATCTTTATCATACGACGCCATTTTAGGAAAAATACATTTTTACCGTACCTTAAAATAGTATTAAGCGGATTTTTCAGATAAAACAAAATAGAGGAAATTATTTTTTGTATCATAAAAAATAAGCATTAGAATTTTTAATACCAAAGAACAAAACTTCATTCCTAAAATACCTATTTAAAATTATACTTACTTCGATTACACACATACATTTGAGTTTCTCATAATTATGCATTCTGTATTAAAATAATAATGGCATTTTTTTGTACTTTTACTCATGTTAAAATGCACTAAAACACTTAATGTTTAGCAATTTCAGGAACATAAAATTTACTGATTTAGCAACTTCTCCTTTCAATTTCGTAGCATATGAATCTATGTGATTATTTATATTTTTTGTTTATCGTTTATTTATATTGAAGTTATTAGTTTATTTTTTATATTAAAATTATCTTAAAAGATCAATGTAACATTCTTAGAAAGAAAGTATTTAAATAACGAATATGCATTTTTCATGTTTCATGTTCAAATTAATTCTACTATTTTAGGCCTATCTAGTTTGATATGGCAACTTAAGTTGAATAATGTTTATTTAAATGTCATTTTTCTATGATTCGATAACTGTACCGACAAGCACAGAGATGCTTACTATGTATTAAATACATATTTTATTTAGTATGACAACAATTATTAATACCTTATATTTATATTACTATTATTAATCACGCATACGTGACATGGTTATTTCATTTCATCATTAAATTTTGTTTAATGCAAACTATTTTACGACTAAATTTTACGATCAGTAATTTGATTAGTTTAAAATCACTAGCACGAGACTTAGAAATAAACTTTTACCTTCAAACGTAGTCTTAATTTATTATCATACCTAACTTACATAATATATTAGTAATTTGGAAGTTATTTTTGGTCTAGTCTGGCAACACTTCATCAATTGCATCGATAAAGGCAACCTTACATGATTTGACTCATAAAAGTGACTGACGTACCTCAACCTTAACATTTAAACCATCAGTTGAAAATCAGTACAATACGTTCAGGAACAAACCTAACTATTATATTATACCATTAGTCACATTTGTGCTATTCGTAGGAGGGCTGTTCAAGCCAGTTTCGCCCGTATAAGTGATACCATAAGGTCGTAAATGGTATATTAAGTATTCTAACAAATACATCATGTTTGGCTGCACGTAGTGGAAGGAAATCGCGAAATCCGAACAACAGTCTAAACCCTGGAAATTGGAAAAATAAATATATAATATACACATCAAAACCATAATCAGACTAAATTTCTAATTAAAATAAAACACATACATTCTCGCCTCTACGACCCTACCAGGATAGGTAGAGAATATCGATTGCAACCTGGAACGATTCCGATAAATCTTTCTTGCTTCACTTACACCCATTAACCATCTCATACATGCTCTTGTGTTTTTGACGCTAAACTAAAACATTTGCTATAAAATTATAATACATACAGTGTAAATACAATATGTCAGTCATATAGACGTCATTTTGAAAGAGTGTCGTTAAAAGTGCATATAATCACCGAGTGTTCAATGGAACTAGTATGAGTACGTTAGAAGTACCTATAACCGGGCCTTACTCCACTAATTAACTTTGACAACCACACAACTGCGTCACTACTGCGTTACTTTCGCGTCTCGGCTGTAAAAGTTGCACTCTCCTATATTTTGACAGCTACAGTTGTGCCTCAATAGTGAGTCAATGGCGCTTCAGTGGCGCTTCAGTGGCACTTCAGTGGCAACTCAATTATAGAAATGTCAATAGTGGAGTACCAAATATAAGGCTATTGAACTGACATTGAAAGACGTTTGATTAGTGGAGTAGCTTTTTTGTACCTCAGACGCAGAAGTACTTCAGATGTAGTTCGATAGCGCTTCAGTGGCAAAAATTTGTTAGTGGAGTGCCAAAAGTGTCAAATTACAGCCACCGAACTATTACAGTATCGATACTGAAGTAATATTGTGGCTAAAATGAATTAGTGGAATAAGGGCCCCGCTGCGTGTAAGGAGGTGTATGAGTGTCAATGAAGCGAAAGTGGTTTGCCAGGATCGGAACAGATGGGGATCCGAGATCTCTACTGGGAAATTATTTTTATTTATACTTCTTCCACATACATCGACCATTACAGGTTTAACCTAATCCAATCGAGTAAGACATTTATTAAATTAAAAAAAACTTAAGTAATGAATTATTATAAATCACTCTTATAACTAATTATATATAATTCGACTTAAAATGAATGAAATGGGGTGAT
This sequence comes from Leucoptera coffeella, assembly GCA_030578115.1. NCBI lineage: Eukaryota > Metazoa > Arthropoda > Insecta > Lepidoptera > Lyonetiidae > Leucoptera > Leucoptera coffeella. The sequence goes on along the minus strand of JAMBLF010000865.1, from coordinate 126,853 downwards.
ATGTGTGATTGTAAACGATACATACCTCGTCCGTGGGATAGAAGATGTAATTCCAGTACCAAAAACCTTTGTCTTTGGACGGGAACAGATGATCATTGGGCCTGAACGGGAAAAACCTAAAACCATCATTATTTATTTATATCATCAACCTTCACTACATAGTATAAAACAAAGTCGCTTTCTCTATCCCTATGTCCCTTTCTATGCTTAAATCTTTGAAACTACGCAATGGATTTTGATGCGGTTTGTTTAATAGATAGAGTGATTCAAGAGGAAGGTTTATATGTATAATAACATCCATTAAAATAGTGGAGTAGGCTAAATATTTTATACCCGTGCGAAACCGGAGCGGGTCGCTAGTATTCTATAATTACAAGATTCATTCTGATGCAAAAGAGCGAGTAATTTGGTTTTCATACTAATAATAAAAATATAATAGTGCCATCTATGAATTATTTCGTGCATGAGTACTGTAGACATGAGTACTGTAGACTCGATCAAAACGTTATCAGAATAACCGTTTATTTTAAAACTACAGAAACACACGCGAAGACATAATACAACTTATACACAAAGACATTTGAAGACAAACGAGTAGTCCATTTATGTGCCATTGCGGAGTGAAAAAGGTTTATATATTTATACATATATGTATATTTATACGGAAAACATCGTGAGGAAACCTACCTGTTCGTCGAACAGGTAATAGTTAGTGCTTGTAAATGGCGACATGGCTTACCACCTGTCACATTGAGTACTAACTATCTGGTCAACACGTGGGTTCGGGTGTCCATAGAATTACTACCTTCGCATTTACGGAGATGGAAACCTGAACCTCTGACTACCAAGGGTTAATGGTCGTGAATGCGTTTGTTTGTCTTCATATTTATATACATACAGTATATATGTGGGATGGCCTTTATAGTAGAAGTATGAGTATGTAGTGTGGGAGAGGCATTAGGTTTATCCCTTAGTTATCATTCTGTGTTTTGTTTTTCTCTCTCTCTTGAAACGTTGAGGTGCGAAGACGAATTTTGTGAAAGACGATATATTGTAAAGTTTTGTACTGTGAATTTCGATAATAAACGTGCGAAGATCAATGAGAAGACTTTCATTTGCTAGCCACACCGTATTCCATTACCACATATGTGTAGTTTCAGCCTATAACGGTAGATATTGAAGCTTCGAAGTGCTGTATTTCATTAGATACAGTGAGACAATCGCCGAAGACAGATATTTAACTATATCAGTGATAGGTTAAATTCATCACAATTTGCCATCTAAATGACACGATTATCCATATTCCATATGTTTACGATTAGGTCTCATTTTGATTAGGATTCCGTTAGTAACATCACGTAACATGGTGGTGAATAGTGGAAAATGAAGATCCTCACTAACCTGCCTCGCCCCAAAGCATCTCGACTATCCATGGCCTTCACACCAATATTCTCCAAGCATTTGCCTGTGAATTAATAAACAAAGTATTAATATTTCACGACCTCCGTGGCGCGATCGGTTACCCGCTTGAACGCTAATCGTGACGTCCCGATTCCCAGTGGAGGCAGAGTTAAGAACTACGCTTTTCTTCTGCTTTCCAGTCTGGTCGTTGATTATATATATGTATTGATCTATATATAATAAGTATATATTTGTTAAATATACGTTGACTAGTACCCTTAACACAAGTCTTAAATGTACTTACCAAGGGGCTAGTTCAAATGGTGTAATAATGTCCAAATACTCTTATTATTAAGTTCTCAAAGTGATACATGGAAATGAGATGTTAAAATTAAGTATGTGTACAGATGGTGGCTATAGTCTGGACTGGAAAGCAGAAGAAAAGCGTAGTTCTTAACTCTGCCTCCACTGGGAATCGGGACCTCACGATTAGCGTTCAGGCGGCTAACCGATCGAGCCACGAAGGTCGTCAAAAGTCGTAAGAACTATACCTAACGTGTGTATATGTTACCTAGCTCCACGTCTTCAGCGCCGTCGTGACTCTGCCTGCAGTAGTAGGGTGAAGGGAGGCCTCTTTTCACGAAGTCCCTTAAAGCCTTGCTGCTCAGAACGTAGCCTGCACCGCCGCTCATGTAGCCCTTAAAAAGGGAAACGGGTTTTTAATATACATATACTAGCGACCCGCTCCGGCTTCGCACGGGTATAAAATATATAGCCTACTCCACTATTTAATGGATGTTATTATACATATAAACCTTCCTCTTGAATCACTCTATCTATTAAAAAAACGCATCGAAATCCGTTGCGTAGTTTCAAAGATTTAAGCATACAAAGGGACATAGGGACAGAGAAAGCGACTTTGTTTTATACTATGTAGTGATTAATCACTCATAGGTAACATAGTTATTTCATTTCATCATTAAATTTTGTTTAACGCGAACTATTTTGCGATTAAATTTCACGATCTGCAGAGAAATTACATTAGTTTAAAATCACTAGCACGAGACTTGGACTTATAATATCTCCTTGGTCGCTTTTAACATCAATATTGAGGACGTGATGTTAAATAAAACATTAGAGAAAGGTTGCTAGCCAATGACTCGATAGATTCTATATACCTAGCTAGTTTGCATTCTTTTGCGTTCCAGCTAGCACGGGACTTATTAAAGAGTATTATATTACACATGTATGTATACAATTATATCTTTTAGTACCTAACGGGGTGGACAGAACCTTGTAAATATAATCTATTTGATCAATTATAGCATAGTTACGAGGTTGTGATGGTATTCATATAAAATGTTCGAGACTTCATAGACCCTATCCCTTAATTGCCTTCTAGACGAGACAGGTAGAAAGGCAGGTAGTCAACTTTTTTAAATCCCATCCAGTACTGAACATATAGAAGATATAGTTATATATCTCGCTCACCTGTTTAGCGAATTTGTTGAAGCGACATCCGAAGTATATGGGGGAAGTAGGATCGTAAGCAGAGAGCAAATATCGGAGATTCTCCACTATTACGTACCTGTAAATAGGAAACAGTATATACGTATACATTCACATCCTTTAATTCCTTTGGGATTGAACAGAACCTCGGAGATATAATATCTCCTAGGTCACTTTTTAACATAAATATTAGGATTAATAACTAACGGGACTTATCGCGTATGTTTTTATATAACAAAGTTACCTTTATTAACCCGACCTGACTTTATTAATCATGAGTGTAAATCGCGAATCTCTTAAAACTAAAATAAATATTAGGGTTGTGATGTTTTATGCAACATTGGTGACAGGTTGCTAGCCCAACGTCTAATATATTCTATTGACCTCTAGTCCCTTCGTCGCCTCTTACGCCATGCCGGGAAGAACGGCAGATAGTTAGTATTCTTTTTTACATCCCAAACTAGTGTAGAACAACAACATCTATGTTTTTACAGCAGAGCGACAACTCGGCTTACTATCATAATATAATAGGTCTTTACCTATGAAATTGCCATTCTGCAGTACTGGCCATTTCAAATCAAAATAATTTTTGTTTGACTAAGAATTCTAATTTCAAATTAATTTTATTTTAAAAACATGGAATTCTTTTTCCAAAAGTAGTAATTTGTTTATTGATTTGTGTTACGTTTTCATCGCATTTCAATCTTTTTCGTCATCATGGATACGTTAAAAATTCGAGTAATTATGGAATATGAGTACCGTCGTGGCAGCAACGCAGCACAAGCGGCACGCAACATCAATGACGTTTACGGAGCTAACACTACAAACCAACGCACCGCCTGTTATTGGTTTGCTCGCTTCCGTTCTGGAAATTTCGACCTGAAAAATGAACCTCGTGGTCGTCCGAAGACTTTGGTCGACAATGACGAATTTAAGGCGATTGTGGAAGCTGATGATACACAATCTACGGCGGAATTAGCAGCAGCTTTCGACGTTAGCGTCAAACCATCATTGTCCATTTGCGTCAAATTGGCAAGGTAAAAAAGCTTGACAAATGGGTGCCCCACGAACTCAATGATCGCCAGCGCGAAGTACGCGTCGAGACGTGCCTTGCACTGCTCAACAGACACACAAATGAAGGAATTTTGAACCGCATTGTTACCTGCGACGAAAAATGGATTCTATTTGACAACCGCAAGCGCTCAGCAAGTTGGTTGGATCCTGGTTCAGCACCTAAACAGTGCCCTAAACGAAAACTTACCCCTAGAAAAGTGATGGTCACTGTTTGGTGGTCTAGCGCCGGTGTGATTCATCACAGCTTCTTACCAAACGGGGTGAGCATTACTGCAGATGTGTACTGTGAAGAACTGAACACAATGATGGAGAAGCTGGCACATCTCCAACCAGCATTGGTCAATCGCTCGTCTCCGCTGCTCCTGCACGACAACGCGCGACCTCATACTGCACAGCAGACGGTCTCCAAGTTGCAAGAACTGGGGTTGGAAGCTCTCCATCATCCACCGTACTCACCAGATCTTGCGCCTACAGACTTCTACTTTTTCCAGAATTTGGATAAGTTCTTGGCGGGAAAAAAATTTAATACCCGAGAGGCAGTACAAAATGCCTTTGAAGAATTTGTTGCCTCCCGTCCAGCTGATTTCTTCAAGAAGGGCATCAATAAACTGCCACTGCATTGGCAAAGATGCATTGATTGCATGGGTGGTTACTTCGATTAATACAATTAAAAAATACAAGAAAAAATTTCGTTTAAATTTTTTCATACAAAACGGCAATTTCGTAGGTAAAGACCTAATATTATAGTGACGTAAATGTATATTAAATAATGAACCAAACCATTAACGGGGATTTACATACATACGTATCACACCTGTCTACTTAGAGGATTAGACAGATATCATGGTTTAACATTTTCTCAATCCTGGCAGACCAATTTTGTTTCAACAATTAATTTTTACACCTCCTTATATACATTGTAGTCAGATGGGCACTCCTTATTTATACTCAGCTATTATAGATACTTCTAAGGTCACTCTTTTTCATAAATATCACCTATTAAATAGTCATATTACGTCTATGAAAAACAAATAAAATTATTGAGTTTGGATTGGTCCATTATCGACCAATCCCGTCAACTCACGTGTCGTCATCCGCTTTCAGGAACCAATCGGCTTGATCCTTGTAGTTCTCATACGCATATTGGAAGGCAGCTTTTGTTTTCGCCCACAAGTGATTCCGTCCCTCTTGCACAGGCAGTCCTATTGATGGGAGTGAAGAGTCTGGAAATATGGTTTTAATTATAGATAAATGCTATTCTATGGCGTTTGTGAAATGGTATTAAAATGGTACTGGGGCCTTAATCCACTAATGCGTTTTAGCAAACGCATTTCAATATCAGATCAGTAATAGTGTGAAGTTAGTAGTTAATTAGCAAAAGTGAGAAATTTCGCTAATTTTCAAGCGAAATTTAACACTTATACCGATTTCAATGGTAAAATTTGACCTATGTCGTTAGCAGTATCTATAATGAGTGTCAATGAAGCGAAAGTGGTATGTAAGGATCGGGACAGACGGGGATCCGTGATCTTTACCCCTCTACAGGGAATCAGGCGTGATGTGTATGTATGTAGTCAGTATCTCACCGTTAGTCACGACATGTGCCTACTTCGTGACTATGTTATAAAAAGTGTGTCATAAAAAACATTGTACTTTAAATAAAACTGACAAAACAGTAGTCCATTAACTACCCTTGTAGCCTACAATGACTTATGAATATTATACATTATGAAACTACACTTCTGAGTATCTTAATAATAATAATATAGTTGGACACTAATAAACCTATTGCAATTGCAAATAGTCACTTGCTAAGTAAGCACTAAGTGTTACGGGTACTAGTCAACGTATATTTAACAAATATACACTTATATATAGATAAATACATATACAGCATACTTAAACATCAACCTGCTGAAAAGCAGAAGAAAAGCGTAGTTCTTAACTCTGCCTCCACCGATAATCGAGCGTACCTTAAATTAGCGTTCAGGTTCTTAACCAATCGCACCACGGAGGTCGTCAAACAATACTAACAATGATTAATAATTAACGGGACTTATCGCGTAAGTTTATATATAATAAAATTACCTTTATTAACCCGACGTTTAGGCTACGTTGCAGTAGTCATGGTCACGGGCAGACTAAATACACGGGTTAATAAAGGTAATTTTATTATGTATAAACTTACGCGATAAGTTCCGTTAATTATTGATCATGAGTACAAATCGCGAATCTCTTAAAACTATAATACTAACAATACTAACCATTAGTAGAGCTCATAAACAAGAGCACATTACACCTCTTCCCCCAAGTAGCTTTGACATGCTGGGCCTTCTTCTCATGGTTCTGCGGCTGTGTCATCACCCAGCACAGAACCCTGATCTTCTGGGCCATCGCATCAGCCACTGAGCGGTTCTCTGCAGCATGAGCCGGCTCCAGGGCCCCATGACGTCTGACCGCCTTCTCCAAATCTATGTGGTGGTCTTGAGGTCTGAAAAACATTTGGTTGTATGAGGTATTTGTTATATTAATAACTAGTGACCCGCTCCGGCTTCGCACGGGTATAAAATATATAGCCTACTCCACTATTTAATGGATGTTATTATACATATAAACCTTCCTCTTGAATCGCTCTATCTATCAAAAAAAACCGCATTAAAATCCGTTGTGTAGTTTCAAAGATTTAACCATACAAAGGGACATAGGGACAAAGAAAGCGACTTTGTTTTATACTATGTAGTGATAATAAGCCTTTATTGAAACTCCACAATACATTAAATAACACAATAGTACTGATGAATATTTACATTACAAAAGTGAAGTAAGTAGTGTGTGCCGTGGAGATCCCAAATGGCGTCCAGCTCGGTGGGAATCTACGGAGCGCGGGATCCGTGATCTCTGCCTACCTCTACAGGGAGATTAGCGTGATGTGTATGTATGTATATGCAATACCTAACTTAATAATAGCATCCGGAAAAGTTAATATTAAATAGGTGCACTATTAATAAGCCAGATCAAACATCGCAAAGACAGACAGACAGACACATAATTTCAAGCAAACCATATGTTCAATATTGACTCATTACCATATCAGACAATAATAGATTGATGTAAATAATACCGTACAGTTATGTACACCACTTTGTGAAATTGCCTTTTTAATTGTCTCGTGCTTTATGAGACTGGAATAGAATGTAGTATTTTTAAAAGATACGCGTTCACGTCCATTAACCCTTGCGAGGTAGTCAAATGTTTAGGTGTCTATCTCCGCAATTGCGAAGGTAGTAATTCTATGGACACCTCCAACCCACGTGTTGACCAGATAGGCAGTACTCAATGGCGGTAAGCCATGTCGCCACTTACAAGCACTGACTATTACTTGTTCAGGGAACAGGTAGGTTTCCTCACGATTTTTTCCCTCACTGTAATATTCGAATACTGAAATATAATACTGTATATACATAAACATACATGTCCCGTGCTGTCTGGGGCGTAAAAAGGATGCTAACTAACTGCCGTTCTTCTCGGCATGTCGTAGGCGATCCACGGACTAGGGAGACGTGGAATCTGGGCGATGGGATGGCTATCTGTCAGCATGGTCATGGTCCGTTATGATATCGCAACCCCAATATTCATTGTAAAAGTGACCTTGGAGATATATGTCCGAGGTTCTGTCCACCTCGAAAGGGATTAAAGGACGTGAATATATGTGTATGTAAATTGTATGTAATTAATGTATTATTATCCCTGTATACATATTAAAACACATTATATTCAACGCAATATTACGCCATCAAAACAGCAAGACATTTCATTAACATTTCAGCAAGAATAACGTATTCAGAAACTAGGTAACATTCAAAAATACCTAAACCAAGACAGAATTTCACAGCCATGAAAAACCATGCACAGGCGAGACCAATCGTAGCATGCATGACTAAATTTAAAAACGAAATAGCGTGTAATCCATACTTCAAGTATTGGAAACTAACCTCCAAAGATATTATACATACAAATATACACATCACGCCTTATTCCCTGTAGAGAGGTACGCAGAGATCACGGATCCCCATTTGTCCCGATCCTGACAGACCACTTTCGCTTCATTGACACTCATACATCTTCTCATACACACTCGGCGGTTATAGGTACTCCTAACGTCACCGTTTTTCGATATAGCGTCTATCTGACTGTTATGTCTTATTGGGCTGGCCTCTACGTAACCGCCATTCCACTTCACTCATATATATTCCTTTTGTCAATCTGCTATCATTCATCCGTATAACATGTTAACTCATTCGGAGCCAACGACACGCCTCGCGTGTCCATGAAAATTCTACTCGCCACGCCGCGGCCACGCCTCGCGTGTCCATTAGTTTTCGATTATATCTCGAAAAGTACATGAAAAAATTTAATAAGAATTTGTGTACATGGTATTTACCACACGAATAACGATATATTCACGTGGTTTCTACTTTGAAAGAAGTTATGTTTATACTAAAAACGAACCCCTTGTGGGATGCCAAGAACACGCGACGCGTGTCCACTTTGAGTATGCGACCAGAGGTTCTTAAAGTTTGTGTAACTTTCCACCAAACTCACTACGTTAGCTTGTTTATTATAATATTAGTACTTACAAAATAATATGTTTCTGAGTGATTTTAGTCGATAGATGAGTAAATAATTTATATATGTACTATACAAACAAAAAAAAAATACAAAAAAAAAATAAGTTTAATAATATATAAGTAAGTTTGAGAATCACATCATATTTAATTTACCTATTTACCTAAATATCCATATTCCGCCATAATTCCTGGTTTAAAATCACTATACTGTTGCCACAACCTTATCTCTTTCGTTGCACAAACAGAACTAAGGAAATAAACTACCACAATGTATTATTAACGTATTTAGAAACATTAAACTTGTCGCAGAGCCAGTGGACACGCGTGGCGTGTCCATTTTTTCTTAGTCGCAGAGCCGCGGACACGCCTCGCGTGTTCATGACCGTTTGTATGGCGGCTCCGCTAGTAAGACGCTGAAAAATGGCGCGGCGTCGAATGAGTTAAGTAAGACATTATAACTGGGTGAAATCATATATATACGTGCAAACTAGCTGCCGTTCTTCCCGGCATGTAAGCTACTAAGGGACTAGGGGTAAATTGAACATTTTAGGCGATAGGCTAGCAACCTGACATCAATATTCTATTATAACATCGCAACCTAAATATACATGCTAAAAAGTGACCTAGGATATATTATATCTGAGGTTCTATCCACCCCAAAAGGGATTAAAGGACGTGAATGTATATGTATATGAGCATATTTGTATTCAATCGTGAATTTGAGGCAGAAAAACGGGTGGCGTGACTGAAGTAACCTTGTTTTATGCAATTATATGCTTTAAATCGATTTCATTAAGGTTGTGTTTTTAACAAATACATTCACGTCCTTCTATACCTTTCGGGGTGGACAGAACCTCGAATATTGAGTATCTCCTAGGTCAATTTTGAGTATACATATTGGAGTTCTGATGTCATATGTAACAGTGGTGACTATAAAAATTATAGTTACTAGCCATTGCGAAATAAATTCCATTTACCCCTAGTCCCTTAGTCGCCTCCTTCGATATGCCAGGAAGAACGGCAGCTAGTTAACGTTCTTATTAAATCCAAGTCTAGCACGTAGTATAATAATGATAATATATTGAGTAGAAAAGATATTGCACTTCCACTTTTCACCAGTAGCGAAGCGGTCACTCTAATCCGTCAGACCGAGTTACAAAACCTAAATACGAGTACATGCAAAATATTAGCATTTAAATTTGAAATATACCACACACAAAAAAGCTAAGCAAAAAGTTTGCGAGCAAAGCGTATACATATAAAGCCTTATATTAATTTAACCTTATATAAAAAGAAAATAATTCAATACACATCAAAAATACTGAAATGAACACCAAAATATAGCTGAACACACACAAAATATAGCAAAGGTTAGGTTTGGGTTGGGACTGTATTATTTTGGTTTGCAAAACAGTATTTTTCGGTAGGCGTTTGAACATAAGCTTATAAAATTTAGATTCCTACCACATAAAAAAGCTAAGCAAAAAGTTTGCGATCAAAGAGTATACATATAAAACCTTATATTAGTTTAGCCTTATTTTAGCTTTATATAGAGGTAATTACCTGAAAGGGTCCCGATCGAAGACTCCGAAGGACGAAAAAGCAATATAAGCGAAGAATATCCCTGCTACCACGCCGAACATCAGTAGGTACCTTCGAGGCATGGCGGATACCATTTTCTGCATAGGTTAGGGTTAGATTACATACAAGGGTTAGTTGGTTTTAGGGTATTAAGAAATGTATGGGTTGGTTTTTGAGTGGCTTTATGGGTTATGTCCAGGTCATTGAATAAAATAAATATGAAATGTTTTTTTTTTTGGCACAATAGATTTTTTTTTATTAGTTAAGCGATTGTTGAAAGATTTTCGTTTGTTTATATTTAAATAAAAGAATTATTAAATCATCTAAATATTTTGCTGATCATTATTTGACCATTTTTAGAAATACACACTCCTAATAATATCTCACAATTCATTTATACAATATTTATACTTCTTCAAAATTCGTAGCACCAAAAAGTTGTGTACCCAATTTTACTTCACGGGTCCATATTTCATCAAAATTAAACAAAAAAAATCGCCACCAATAAACCAACAATCAAATTCCAACTGTTAAGACTTTCACATAATAAGAAAGTCACGCTTGAATTAGTTGAATTTTCACGCAATTTTATTATTTAAATTAGCAGAATAAGCCCCACACGCCTTCTTCTCAAACAACTGTACCAATACTGAAATATTGATAACGGTTCAGTATAGTGGCTGTGAATTTTCAGTTGCAATTTACATTACAAACAAACAAACATATTCACGACCAACACTTGCAGTGTCCATTTCGGCAATAAAGGAGGTAATTCTATAGCCACCTCCAAACTTACGTGTTGACTTGATACCAGGTTTTCCCTCATCATATTACGCAAATGTATTTTTATTGCGAAAATGTACATAAAAAATTCTTTTTCATTACAAACGCTGATTTTAATGCACTCGTGTCATAGATGCTTCTCGAATGCTATAGAAATTCTGATATACGATGGGATATTGCTTTCATGTTTTTATTCTAACTATTACGTTTAAATGTACATATATTTCAAATCTTAATATATAATAAATATGTAAAAAATGAATTAATTTACTATTTTTACACAATACAGTTCTCAATCACTACATAGTATAAAACAAAGTCGCTTTCTCTGTCCTTATGTTCCTTTGTATGCTTAAATCTTTGCAACTACGCAACGGATTTTGATGCGGTTTTTTTTAAACAGATAGAGTTCAAGAGGAAGGTTTATATGTATAATAATATCCATTAAATAGCCAGAAGTGCGAAGCCGGAGCGGGTCGCTAGTAAATAATAAATTAAACTCACTTTTCCTGTGTTTAAAGATTGCTAATGCATAGAATACAACAACTTTGTACTAATATTCTTTATTAACTATTGTTTATTTTACAATCTAAAACTATTGTTTTTTAACTATCAATATTTTACAAAATAGTCATTCTTAGATTCTTTGTGTATGTTTATATATTGTACAAATAGACAAGTATCGCTGTTTTTTATTAACCTAAATTTTATCGACATACATTTTGTTTTGTTATAATATTCGAAGGACAGTATATGTGGAGGTGTATGAACGTCAATGAAGCGAAAGTGGTTTGTCAGGATCGGGACAGGGGGATCCGTGATCTCTGCGTACCCCTCTACAGGGAAACGGGCGTGATATGTATGCATGTATACATCTACACGACAGCAAAAGTATGACATTAGTGCCTACATCCACCGATAGGTAAGCAGTGGTGTATGAACGTCAATGAAGCGAGAGTGGTTTGCCAGGAACAGCAAAAAGGAATTCCTGATCTCTGCATATCCTTCTGAATAACATATAGACCTAACGTGTATATTATAATGAGATTATTAAATAGTTTGTACGTTGGTGTCTACCTAGTGAATCGCGAGCTTCAGTGGCCCATACCTAACATGCTTTCGAAATTTCGGAGAAGGGCACTCAAGTCTCTGACTACCCTGCCACAATAAAAAAGAGAGTGAGATAAGAGTATGTTATGTTTTAAAACAGATATTTGTATTAATTTAATTGAAAACTTGGGTGCAAATGAAGTGAATTACTTCGATTTTATATATTTTTAACTAAATCTCTCCGATATTTATTCATGATCGATTTTAAACATATCTACTTTATAATTACATACTATCCCAAAATTTAAAATAATTAAATTCGAATTCTCCTACATGATTCAGCCGAAAGACAGATAGTTATTTTCTACTGAACTAGCTAGAAACACGGGACCAATATTAAACGGTATTTTCACAGTTACCTTAAAATCTTAACTGCTATTTGATAAGCAACTTTATTACCCTAATACTTCGATTTGTAGGCAAAAATACCTTATTACCATTTTAACAATATTCAATAAACGTACATCATTAACTCCGCGATAAGACTTATGACAATAAAAATGCGTAACGGTGTATACGTACATATAATCACGCCTTTACATCCCCAACGGGATAAGCAAACTATGGATCGCCACCTGGATCGAAATCTGGATCCTGACAAATCTCACTTGCTTCATTTACACCCATTACTTTCTCATACATGTTCTTCTGTTCTTTACACTACGTACACCGTTCAAGTTCTAAATTCTATTATACACTAGCGACCCGCTCCGGCTTCGCACTTCTGGCTATTTAATGGATGTTATTATACATATAAACCTTCCTCTTGAATCACTCTATCTATTAAAAAAACCGCATCAAAATCCGTTGCGTAGTTTCAAAGATTTAAGCATACAAAGGGACATAGGGACAGAGAAAGCGACTTTGTTTTATACTATGTTATACATATACAGGTCACTTTTATTTATCTATGGATTGGTAGAGTTTACAAATCGTTATTTTTCTGATCTGGCCAAATTTTTTCATCGTCATTAAAATTGACGTAACACCTCTGTGTAAATTAAAAAGTAAATTATACACGTTTCTTCCATATTACTATTAGCAATAGAAAGTCTCTGCCTATTGCCTTACAGACTTAGAGGCGTGTATATATATGTATGTAACATTATACTTGATTCGACAGTACATATACTAATCACTACATAATATAAAACAAAGTCGCTTTCTTTGTCCTTATGTCCCTTTGTATGGTTAAATCTTTGAAACTACGCAACGGATTTTGATGCAGTTTTTTTTAACAGATAGAGTGATTCAAGAGGAAGGTTTATAACTATGTATAATAGCATCCATTAAATAGTGGAATAGGCTATATATTTTATACCCATGTGAAGCCGGAGCGGGTCACTAGTATTGGAATATTTACTACATTCTTCTAAGGCACTAATGTACATACTCAATTTTATGTACAGAGATTCTCTCCATGCTTGTATTATAAACGTGTACACAATATATAAGTTATGACGTGACTTTAAAGTGACCTATTGTCGTTTGCAGCGTATTACATACCATTAATTACCCAAAGACAATAAATTAAGTATACAATTTAACAAAAGATGAGGTGGCATGGGGATATATGACATACATACATAATTATGTTGTAAATATACGCAAACCTGTTATTCTCGGCAGGTGTGCAGGACTTATAGATACGAAAATTCTTTAAATAGTTACTCTGCCTTATAATTTACGAAATTTGTAAAAGTTACTAATTATTTTATTTTAGTTTAAAAATCAAATTGTTTATTTTTTTATATTATATATTATTATGACTTTTACAGTTTTTGTTTCTCAACTCTAAGAGTTTGGAATTTTTCATAATTAACATCTAATTACCGAACTATTGTGCCAAATAAGATTATAATTTAAAAAGTAACACCTAATCAAACAAAATCTTCTCAATAACATTTTTAAACATGAAATTTAAATCGTTTATAGTAAATGTAAATAGAAATAATTACATATTTTAATTTTATATTTAAATATGAAAAAATTTCTTTGTAAAACAATTGTGCTATTTTATTGACCAACTAGTTATAAGAAATAATTGAAAACTAATCTTAAAAACTATTAAAAGTTTTCTGTTATTTAGTATTCTATTAAATGTTTATTTCAACAACTATATGATATTTTTAAGCTTATTTTTGTCTTAAAATAAGTTTAAAATTATTATGTGTCGTTTAATCTTTCTTAAAAGATATGTTATTTACAATCAATATTAAATACCCAAAAACCAACAAATATAGTCTAATTACGCAATTAGTTACCATAGTACATTAATTTTGAAACAAAACTTTGTAATGAACCAATGTTATGTCATAGAAGTATAAAAATTTAACCTGTTTATGTAAAGAATACTTCTTAGTATGCATTTCAATAGTTAAGTATTATTTAGTTAATTCATTCTATAATAAGACAAAAACATTATAAAATTTAAACATTCAGATCAGTCATTTTGTCTAGGTCATTTATCTAAATTTACCACAATGGTAGATAATTTTATTCTTATTTTTTTTATATTATAATTTTATTCTTATTTAATTTATGAGTAAACAAAACCTAACAATCTTTAAAATAGACATAAAATACTATTTCCTACACTTCACAACCCTTATCTGTTGAGAGGTGATAAGTGATTAGCATTTTTCAAAAAATAGAAGTTTAATAATAATATAAAATATTTTATTTACTTTATATCGCTGCATGATGATGTTTGTTATTAGAGCCTAGGCTTAAGGATCTATTACTATATTACAACACTTAACCCGACACGAGCACTAACTGTTATCTATTTAGGTTGCCACCTTACAACCTAAAACCTTAACATACTTAAAGAACATTAAAAACTGTTGAAATTACTTACTTTTTACATACTGTTTAATGTGTAGTAAAACTTATCCAATAAAATAAAGTAGCTGAAAAATTACTTTAGATTTTATATTCCTAAACATGATTTGATTTACTACTTATAATATATAATAGAAATAAAATATATTATCAGCATACTTGCAAATGTTAACTGGATTTAATGTTCTTATTGTGCTCATTTGAACCTACTTCAGTGATTTGATTTGAGACATTAAAATTTTACAAATACTCAATTTTTTAAACAAAAACCTAATGTAACTATTTATCAAGCTAGTATACATGCAATAGAAGTTAATAACTATTTATTTTTCTGTGATTTGCCTTTATTGACCTATATGACTGGTCTACTTGTAAGTAATGTCTGACTACCGTATGAGGTTAAGGATTTATTATGTACATATATCTTTCTTCTATGTTTCATTTTTGCTGACACTCTGCCGAAGACAGTGATAGAAAATGACCTGTACTGTAGGGAAAGTATTGCTACAATAAATATTGATAAAATTATTTTCATTATATTAATTTGAAAGACTATGTTGATAGTATAGTAACAAACATATACAACTGTATTAAAAATGACAGTCATCTTAACTTGATTATTACATACTAAGAAAATACTAATAAAACATAGTTCAGACTGCAGACTACATCAAACTTTGGCGTATTATCATGGAAGTCTATAACATTGGTAGGTTAAAAAGTTTTGCTTCAAAGTTTCGTACCTTCACCACCCATAACCAATCTAAGTCTAAATAAAAAATAAGTACTATTTATATACCTTTTGATGAATGTGTCGCAGATGTGTCTTCTAATCGAAGCTGGAGGCGTTATCCACCCGTTTGATCAATGCCATTAGGATGTAATATCACTTTTTCTATATAATTTTGCTAAATTTCGAACATGATCAATGCTACGAGTACACTACTTTATCACACTAGTGATACAAGTTATGAGTTTCAGTTCACATTGTATCCGTTGTGAGAATGATAAGGACGTGATAAAAGTGACCATTTACACAATTAGGTGTTTACTAGTCATAATACAAATTGATTGTTTACATACGTCTGTCTCGACGCATAGGATATAGCAGCCGTCTATATGCGCACCAAACATCCATTTTTGGGACTGCCATAGTAATTTTATGCCGCTAATTGTTACTCTCACTAGTTTTTTACATATTCTTATTAAATTAAACGCTATAGAAATCAAATATTTAAAGATGAATAATATGAATTTGTATCCACAAAGATTGCCTCTATTTGACATTTGGCCGGGGTAGCTGTCAATGACGAACGTCAAAATATATTTATTTTAAATTTATTTGATGGCTTTGCAACGATTCATATTAGAGATCCCGCCACATAAGGTGGCAGTTGGAGGCGTCGCCACAGTCGCGTAATTCAGTGTTACCAGTAAACACGCCAAAACTAGCACTCACTGTGCCATACGGCTCGATACATTATAGGTTTCATTTGTAACGGTCTTTGGTTGCAGAGCTATAAACTCAAATAAAACAAATTAATATATCAAAGTCAAAATATGTTTATTAAACTATTTCAAACATGATTAATAATTAACGGGACTTATCCTTCTTATTATATATTACATATATTATGTGTTCCTTCACTCTGTCCGCAATAGACCGTTTAGTGTGTCCGACGTAGGATTTCCCACAGCTGCAATCAATCTTATACACACCCTTATATCTTATATCATGAGTATAAATCGCGAATCTCTTAAAACTATTATTTCAAACATGGCACTGAGCATTGTCTTTACATATTTTTTACCGAGGTTAGATCAGCGGAGACCCTAGCTTGGAGAAGAACTAACAAGAAACTCCGGAAATCAATTTATTATAATCACCCTTAACAAACATAAAAATTACAAAGAGTGGGCAAAAAACACAACGCTGGTAATACTAAATTTACCTTTCATACAAAATAACACGCAATGGCGGAAGCGTCAAATTTAGTTCCAAGATTGGCTACTGCCAGCTTATGTGGCGGGATCTCTATGTATGATATCTCACGAAGCGCTGCGCTGTGGAGGAGGGATCTTTAGCTGCGACCCGGCGGCGGCAGCAAGTTTGAAGTGGAGTAAATATTCTTCACTCGAAAGTAAATTTCTTAGTTCCTTTCGCCGTTCAAACTCTCGGCTCTAGGAAAGCCGAGCTCTAGGAGCCCAGCGGGGATCGCAGAGCTGGTAGCTTCATCGCCCAAAGGAATAGTCTGGCTATTTAGAGGGGGAATGTATATTGGGCACTCTGCTTTCGAACGATAGCAAAAAATTTTTGAGACTTTGTTTGTAAATATCATTTTAATTTCTTAATATGACACATTACAAGTTATTGTCCACAAACTGCTTTTTATTTTAATGTAAATATTTTATTTAATGAAAAAGATGATGAAAAAATGAAAACGATTTCAGTAAAAACATGAATATTAAAGCTTCAATTAATTTGGCACCCAACCACGAACTACATAAGGCAATGCTTGGAGTATTATTTCTACAAAAGTTTCAAATTGGACTTTCAGTATACATAGAGATCCCGCCACATAAGGTGGCAGTAGCCAAACTTGGAACTAAATTTGACGTTTCCGCCATTGCGTGTTATTTTGTATGAAAGGTAAATTTAGTATTACCAGCGTTGTGTTTTTTGCCCACTCTTTGTAATTTTTATGTTTGTTAAGGGTGATTATAATAAATTGATTTCTGGAGTTTCTTGTTAGTTCTTCTCCAAGGGTCTCCGCTGAACTTCATCTTCTCAATCGTTACGCTCTTATCAGAGCGGTCGTGGTCTTCATGACGTGGCATCTTGAGCAGCCGAAATGGTTGGTGAACTAACCTCGGTAAAAATATGTAAAGACAATGCTCAGTGCCATGTTTGAAATAGTTTTTTTACATACATACATACACATCACGCCTGATTCCCTGTAGAGGGGTAGGCAGAGATCACGGATCCCCATTTGTCCCGATCCTGACAGACCACTTTCGCTTCATTGACATTCATACATTCTCTAATACACTCTCGGCGGTTATAGGTACTCCTAACGTCACCTTTTTTCAATATAGCGTCTATCTGACTGTTACATATATGTCTTATTAGGCCGGCCCCTACGTAACCGCCCTTCCACTTCACTCATATATATTCCTTTTGTCAATATATAGTTTTTTTAATTTGTACTTAGATCATAAAATAACTTTCAAAGAGAGCTTATGATAGGGCCTATTTTGAATAAAAATATTTTGACTTTTGACTTTGGTATATTAATTTGTTTTATTTGAGTTTATAGCTCTGCAACCAAAGATCGTTACAAATGAAACCTCAATATAATGTATCGAGCCGTATGGCACAGTGAGTGCTAGTTTTGGCGTGTTTACTGACAACACTGGATTACGCGACTGTGGCGACGCCTCCAACTGCCACCTTATGTGGCGGGTACTCTATTCCCAAAATTTTCTTCTTTTATTTTTATTTTTATTATTATATTCTTTTATTTTCCAATAACCATAATTCCTAACGATTTTGCTTTTTAACAATAGCAATTGAACATCAAAATATAAATTAAGTTGTTATAAAACACATTTTACCGCTGCCGTTGCAAAAATAACAGAATTAAAATATATATGTGTAAATAATTATTTAAGGTCGACTTGATACAAAAATATAACGTGATAAGGAGTTGCAAAGATTTTTTCTTTTAGACGTTATCACGCATTGTATGGGTGCTATTTTGATTTTATTAATGATATTTATGATTTCGAATTAAGTAAAATATTTAAAAGATTATAAGTGAGTTAGATAAAGGGTGGTTACGCAGGCCGGCCTAATATGGCAGTTAAATAGACGTCATATTGAAAAAGGGTGACGTTAGAAGTTTCTTTTACCAACATTAATGGATATCTGTGATCTCTGTCCAGCCATTTGTAGGCAAACAACGATCGTGAGTGTATATTTATATCATTTTAAAAAACGGTGGTAGGATACTGGCAACACTCTAATTAACACAATTTTCTGTCAGTCAATATCTGTCATTAGCCGCAACGCAAGAAATAAATTGCACTTGTGTTGGTTGTTGATAGCGGATGGCATTTACATTATATTGGCCTCATTATTACGAATTTTCTAGTTTTAATTATTTCAATACTCAATTCTTAGCCACCGGATTTATTGCATAAAGTTTCCGATATTTGTATTTTTTACGGAACGAGGAGTATCAGAATTAACTATGTCTTCCGAAGTTTTGGTAGATAATGGAAATCTAATCCGCGATAACTTGGTTTGTATGATAATTTTAAGGATTTTAATTCAACTAATAATTCACACATACTTTGGCCATATACTTAAAGATTTTTCTAGAATTTTCTTCGGCGTTTACACTATTTGTCGGGTTCTTTGTGTCCCTGTCTCAATTGACCTTCGTACTTTAATTTACAAATTTCCTCTATTGTGTTTGTGTTTCTATTTTACAATTTCCACAAGGAAATTCGTGTTTGGCCGCATATAGTTACCGAAATGTAAGAACCGGTTAAAGATTGGCTTTGTGGGTGGTCCTAAATAGTATTACTTTAAACCTATATTACTGCATACACATTATTTATTATTCTTTATTATTTTCATAGGTAACTACAGCTGTCAAGTTCCTTACAAATCCCAATGTTAGACACTGCACATTAGAAAGCAAAGAAAAGTTTTTACGTGGTAAAGGTACGTATAATTAACATTAAATAGTAAAAATTATTATTTATGTAACTAGTACTTATTACAGGTTTTATTAAAGGTTTACCTTTGTTACTTTGTACCTCTTTCATGGCCATGCTTTTTGCAAGAACATAAATTAGTCATAATAACAAATGCCTGCTATAAAGGTTACTCTTCAGAAGCAATGATTCAATTCTAATTTCTATGAATGGATTTGTGCTTTATTATTGATAATAAAATTGCAATCAATGGTTTGCAGCCTGCTGATTTTTTGTTTATCATGAAGGTTTAATTTAATTAATGATTCCTTAGGATCACTAACTCAGCACTTACTGGAATGAATCCTGTATGTTTTTATTCATCCTATATGTGATGCTTTTAACTTTGCCTTCCTGGTGTTGTAAGAGGTGACAAAGGGACTATGGGTCAATGGAATCTTTTGGGCAATTCGCTAGCAACTTGACACTAATGTTCTTTATGACATCACAACCCCAATATTTATGCTAAGTAGTGACCTAGGAGATACTATACTATGTAGGAACTGTTAACCCCAAAAGGTATTAAAGGACATGCATGTAAATGTTTGTATAAATATAACCTAAACTATGCATAATTGTTTTCAGGCTTAACCGCTTCCGAAATCCAGAAGGCATTAGAGAAATGTGGCTCAGATCTCCTGGACGTACCCTCAGTGACATCGGAGCTGATGTTCTTCCAACATTCCCGGAGATCCTGGTTCAGAGATAATGTTCTTCCTGTCCTAGTCTATGGTGGAATAGCTTATGGAGTCTTCTGGATTTATAAGGTAAATAAACTTGAATGAGGATATAGTGTACCAGCTATCACATATAGTGCTGAACTAGTGACCCGCTCCGTCTTCGCACGGTTATAAAATATAAAGCCTACTCCACTATTTAATGGATGTTATTATACATATAAACCTATCTCTTGAATTACTCTATCTATTACAAAAAACCGCATCAAAATCCGTTGTGTAGTTTCAAAGATTTAAGCATACAAAGGGACATAGGGACAGAGAAAGCGACTTTGTTTTATACTATGTAGTGATATTTAGTTAATACTTTGTCTTGATGTGGTATATGACCTGCTGACTTTCTGCTTAGCATGAGGGCTTATTGTTGTCATAGAATCAATCACTTTACACTTACTGAGATGATACTCTGAATTTTTTCCTGACCGTTGTAGGTATTTGGTGCATTTTACAAATGTAATGAATCACTACATGAGTCTCTGACTACCTTGCAACAGATAATGGTTATTAGTTCATTTGAATGTTGTGTTAAACATATAAAACAAGTGGTTGTGTCTTAAATAGTAAAACAAGAAATTTATAAAAATAAATACTTCACTTTACTGTTGAGTTATGTGTTAAAAATTATTTCAATTTATCCAATTTCTTCAAATATTTTTTTTCTAAAGTTTATCTTTACATAGTATTATATTATCTGTGTCTCTACTTTGGAATAGGCAATCGTCAAAACCTGTATGCAAGAACTCAAAGTGCCATGCATCATTTAGGATGCTCTGACTATGCAGTAAAAACAAGTTTTGATATGACTACATAATCAATAACCAACAATTACATATTAGTAATAATTTGGCTTATAATCTACTTAGCAAGTTCATGCAAGTCATTAAAAATGCAGACACATATACATACGTAAGACTTATCATTTGAAGTATTTCCTAGTTGATAAGAACACATTCCCTTTTACAATACTCGAGTGGCTGATAACAAAGGAAGGGTTGCGTAACCTTGTCTCTTAGTTATATTGCACTCACTTTATTATTGTTTATAAAACTTTGTTCTGTGTTCTTATTGTTATTTATAAATGAATGTTGGTATTTGTATTTATAAATAGATGTTGTGTATTTGTGATAAGGGAAGGTTGCGTTTTGAAGGAAGATGTGTAGTGACTAAGTTTGAAATGTCATGCTTAGATGGTTTGGACATTATGCGGATTAATGATAGCGGATTGACAAAAGAAATATATATGAATGAAGTGGAAAGGCGGTTACGTAGGGGCGATAAGATCCAATAAGGCTAATAACCGTCAGATAGATGCTATATTTAAAAATGGTGATGTTAGGAGTACCTATAACCGCCGAGTGTGTATCAGAAGATGTATGAGTGTCAATGAAGCGAAAGTGGTCTGTCAGGATCGGGACAAATGGGGATCCATGTTGTCTTCCTACTCCTCTACAGGGAATCAGGCGTGATGTGTATGTATGTAAGAGTATTATAGTCAACGAAATGAAAGTGTGATTAGGAAAAATAGATAACTATGATCTTTGCCTACCCTTCTGTAAAGAGATGGATGATGAATATTTTTGTACGAATGCCTGTATTACTTGTACTTTCGTGTTGCTAGTGATCATCATCCTCTTGATCTTATCCTAACTATTTAGGGATCTACATATTTCTCACTTCTACACTCTCCATCTTCTATCTTCCGTGTTAGTACTACATACATACATAAACAATCACATCCCTTAATCCCTTTTGGGGTGGACAGAACCTTAGTGATACTCTTAGCTCACTATTTAGAATGAATACTGGGGTGTAACTAGTAATATATTATATTATTATATTCTACTTTGTTAAGCAAACAAATACAGTGTGTATATTTTGCACATTTCTGATATTGATAGCGATGGGTCATTATTAAATGTAAGACCTTTGTTCTTGTTTTGATTGATAGATACTTGTTATGTTGATTATGTGGGCCAATAGGTACTGTTATCTTTTCAGAACTTGTACATTAATAAAGCCCATATTTCATACACAATTAATGTAATAGTTATTATTAAACATACATACATACGCATCCACGACCATTAACCCTTGCGGGTTAGTCAGAGGTTCAGGTGTCCATCTCCACAATTGCGAAGGTAGTATTTTTAAACACTCGTGATTCATACTTATTTTATTTACTTTATGATTCTGGGTTTGGAAACCTGGGGTCATCAGGTGAAATAAAGGTAGTTAGGTATATATCTTTATTAATTTATCATGATACGACCCGGACTCATATAGTAAATAAAACAATTAATGTAGTTTGTGTACATAGAATTTTAGTTAGTGCTCATTAATGGTGACACGGTTTACCACCTGTCATATTAGGTGCTAACTATCTGATTAACATGTTAGAGGTGCAATAGAAACGCCTTCTAATTTCAGATATTTAAATCTCTGACTACACAGTAGAGGTTTATAATAGTGCTTGTTTATTTTGTATAGTTAAATGAGACTAAAAATAGGTACGAATGAATAATAATATTAGTGATTAGCATATTATGTTAGTAGGTTTGTTTGAAAATGATGAACTGATTAATATTACCAATTAAGTTCAATTCCAAAGTCTCAAAACGTCACGGAACAGTAAAAAATATAGATAAGATAGTGCATGTACTACTGTCTTTTTACTTTATCTTTGAACTGTATTTTAGTGTTTTATCTTAGGTTAACAAACTCATTTGCCTTGAATTGATGTGTTTAGGCATTACGAAATACAGTCTTTCTCAAATAATCTACAGGTAATGACCTAACTGCTAACATTTAGTATGATAATCAGTTGTATACATTTACTATACAACAATATGATAGTTCTGGAATACATTATATGAATTGGAAACAAAAATTTTACAGTATGTGTACTAGTATGCTAAATAAAACTAATAAGCATATTAGCATTCATTAAATATACATCACGCACGATTCCCTGTAGAGGGGTAGGTAGAAATCACTGATCCCCATCTGTCCTGATCCTCATAAACCATTTTAAAGAGCCAAAGATTGTAGTCTAATTTTACTAACTCTGCTACATTAGGTTTGAGTCAGAGACATCTGTTTAGAGTCAGTGTTTATGTGTCGATACATACAAGTCATTATTCTACATAACATGTCACAAAAGTGATCAATAAAATACAATGTTTTTAATAACATTTACATTCGTCGTGTGAACATTAATAACAATTTCGTGAGATAGTTTTGCATTTAGATTAAATTATTATTATTTTAACATAAACTGTTAAAATAGGGTTATAACGGGACATAAAAAAGAATGCGAAATAGCTGCCGTTCTTCCCGGTATGATGTAGGATGCGACTAAGGGACTAAGTAGAATCTAATGGCCGATGGACTAGTAAGTAACCTGTCACAAATCTTTCAATATGCCATCGCAATCACGCACACATCGGGACGCAATCCCAATATTTAGGCTAAAAAGTGACATTATTATTATTTCTTTGAGGTTGTGTCCTCTCCAAAAGGGATTAAAGGACGTTTATATATATGTATGTATTAAAACCCAACCCTCACATTGTCTTACAGAACTGCATACGCCATCTATTGTTCGTAGACCAGCCTCGTAAAAAGACAACAGAAGAATGCTTGGAAGAGGTGAAAAAGTCATTAGACACTCTCAATGCCAGTATAACGTCCTTGAGAGGAGATATTCAGTCAAGCAGCCAAGCTGGTGACAATGCGCTCAGATCACAGATTGACGCTGTCAAAAATGACGTCGCGTCAGTCAAGGGCATCCTTTTAAACAGGTTAGTGTGGCAACACTGATTCTTTACCTCTTTTCCTTTATTTAGGAAATTTAAACTCTTTAACACTAGCTGCCCTTCTTACCGGCATGTCGGAGGAGGTGACTAAGTGATTAGGGGTCAATGGAATCTGTTGGGCGATGGGCTAGCAACCTGTCAACAATGTTTCAAATAACATCACAACTCCAATATTCATGCTAAAAAGTGACCTTGTAGATATTACGCTCTCTATGGTTCTGTCCACCCCGAAAGGGATTAAAGGACGTGAATGTATATTTATGTATGTAAATGTTCTATTACTTATTAGTAGTATTTTATATAATTAGCAATGTACTATAAAAAAAACAAAACAAACGCATTCACGACCATTAACCCTTGCGGAGTAGTCAGAGGTTCAGGTTTCCATCTCCACAATTACGAAGGTAGTAATTCTATGGACACCTCGAACCCACGTGTTAACCAGATAGTCAGTGCTCAATGTGACAGGTGGTCAGCCATGTCGCCATTTACAAGCAAGCAAGTACTATAAAACACTAATAATATTAAGAATTCACTGCATATAAACAGAAACATTACACATTTAAAGAAAATTTATTTTATTTTATTTTTAAATAAAAATACTGCATCGTATGCAGCTAGGTTGCGTCACTGGTTCTCCGGCAGCACCCGATTACCATAATATGAAAAGACTTACTAATCGGTAACAGTAGTCATAGTTGTAAGACAATCAGTGCCACGCAATATAACTCAATAATTTCGACGTTCAATGAATGTACTATTACTGTGCTTATATTAAATAAAATTCATTTGACTTCAATCCTCGACTATCTTACAGAAACCAGTTTCCCTCCCTCAAAACCCGCTCTGAAGCCCCCTCTATACCGGCCTGGCAAAGGCATGGTGATGAGCAGGAGAGTGAAGAGAAGAAAAAGCACCGCAGTCGCAGCCAGAGGTCTGAATCAGGAGGCTCCAACTCTAGCGAAGGAGAACAGGCTACCAAGAACAGTGATAGCAGCTTGGAGATCATGTGAGTGGCTGTCACATTGAGTACTAACTATCTGGTCAACACGTAGGTTCGGGGTGGCCATAGAATTACTACCTTCGCAATTGCGGAGATGGAAACCTGAACCACTGACTACCCAGCAACGGTTAATGGCCGTGAACGCGTTTGTTTTTTGTCTTTATTACTTCTTCACTAGTGTGAGTGAGGGCTATGGCAGTTATAGTAGGTAGAGTATGGAGTGTATAGTTAATGTTTATATTTGGTTTTATTTGAAAGAATATTAAATAATTTGTCTTGTTTATATTTGGTTTTGTTTTGTTGTTGCTTACTTGGCAAGGATATTTAATTATTTTTGGGAAATATTCTTTTTCTTCTTTTTGATTTTCAATTATTTATGATTCTTATGTTGAGTAAAAACAAATTCATTTCAGATGTATTGTTTGTGTTGTATTGTTTGTGTCATTGTAAATAAAGATTATTCTGTTCTATTCTAGTTGGGTACAGTAGTGTGTTTTAAGGACAACCAATTCATATTTAGAACTTGTAATCTATTTTGTAATTACAGACTTTCTTGTATTTTTGACTTGACATCTTCTTTCTTTCTTTCAAAGAATTTCTTGTAATTTCAGACTTTATTGAACTTGTAATCTACGCTATACTAAAATAAAAGTTACTCAATTGTTGTTATTGACTTTGACTTTGTATACTATAAGTTAGTGCCAAGACTGCTAAGTCAATCTTTGGGTTCGAGTGTCGTATGAGTCTAAATGTAACAACATATTGCTAAAAAGTCATTCAGTTTACGACCTCACTACTACAATGGCAAAGAAATATATCTATAAGCTAAAATAACGAACTATAGGCTATTCGCGTTAAGAAAATAGTGATGTTATGATATTCAAAAATTAAACTGGCCAATGAGACTTGAGTAAACGAGAAAACAAGTCACATTGACCAATTGCAGACAACCGTTGTCACGTCTCATTGGTCAAATCGTGGGGACATTATGACGTCACTATTTTCTTAAGACCTACTATACTCGTAGTTGTAAATACATTCTCAACTTTTCCTTCCCTAAAAGGGAAGACAAACACTATCGATTGTCACCTGGAACGTGCCTGACAAATCTCTTGCTTCACTCACACCCATTAACCTTCTCATACATACTCTTCTATTCTTCACACTGTATACACCCGCCTTGAAAAGAATGTTTCCAATTTGATCTGTATATGTATGTACGTATTTTCTACGCGGCCTAAACTATAATTTATGATATTAAACCATAATAAAAAGCGGCTGTAGCCCAGTGGGTAAGACCTCGGACTTCGTATGAGATAGGTCCTAGGTCCGAATCCCGATTCTGGCATGTACTAATGAATGAAATTTAAATATGTGTTTTTCATTTACGTACCTAATTTACAGTCGCTAACGGTGAGGGAAAACATCGAGAGGGAAACCTGCCTATCCCGCAGGATAGGTAATAGTCAGTGCCTATATACGGCGATACGGTTCACTACCTATCACGTTGGGTGCTGTCTATCTAGCTTTGAATGACCCATACCTAACATGCCTTCGAATTTCGGAGATGGGCATTCAAGCCTCTGACTACCCTACCATAATGAAAAAGGGAGTGTGTATACACAAGTCGTGAAGCGTATGTTTATGCAAACCATAATCGGGGAAAGTCCTGTGCTAGTCTGGGACGTAAAAAGAATAGTTACTAGCTGCCGTTCTTTCCGTCTTGTCGTAGGGAGTAAATGGAATCTATTAACTAAATCTGCTTTAAAATAATAAAATATATTCACTACAATATAACGTATATTTTGCTTTCAGAACGTGAAGTGGGTGTTAAAGGTCTACGGTGTACTTTTAGTCTAGTCTATAGATGTATGTTTGTATGGTCCCCGTCAAGGTAAAATAGGGTATGTGTATCGCATTTTATCCAATGTATATGTACCTATATTTGTTCCATAATAGAATTGTTCTGCCAAACTTAATATTATATTTTTGTGCGACGATTTGCAGTATTCAAATGTGGTTTTGATTGCAATGAAACTTTAAAGATTGAGTGTGACTATCAACGGTCACTAATACTGAGTATTGCTTATCTTGAGGGATAGCTAATGAGCTACAGAAATAAATAAAACAAAAAAACGTGTGTCACCCTTTTGTACAAAATCTTAGGTTTTTATTACTTAAATATTACATTATTGCAGGAGGAACTATTATATTTGTTCAATAGATTCTGTAATTTGATGAACATTTGTGGTAATTTTAAGTCTGGTGGAAGATATCAATTTAATATTTAAAAATGCCATTTTAAACTGTCACTTCCATATCACAATTTGTAAATAGGGAGTTTTATAAACCAAATTTTATGTGAAATGATATCTGTTTTCAGCATTAAAGGAGATAATTGTAATAATAGTATTTAATTGACACACTAATCAGTTTAATTTCAGTATCTTAATGCGTCGTAATAAATAGTGTTTTTAAATCAACTGTGAATTACAGACATTGTAATAGAGCCATTATATATATGAAATATTGCCATATAAAAATTTGTTAGCAGCTTTTATTGAATTAATTAAATCTGCATTCCATGTCAATAACATCACAAGAGTCTAAATTAAAATAATAAACATTATTTAGTTGTAGTTAGTGAATGGATATGAATATACTCCTGTGTGGTGGCTAGTTATAGAAGCTATATAAAATTATTGAGGGTTACCTTATTTTAGCATAATGGTAGAAATTGGTAGTAGGGTACGTTTAGTATGGCAATGTGACGATGAATGCTGACAAGGGTGTAGTTTGGTGTATTGAATGATATTGAAAGTAATGTATGATGGTAGTATTTGTAATTATTTGCCAATAAAGCTTATTAAAGAATTTATTATTAATTGAAGCCTAAATTGCCGTAATAAAACATATAATAAAAGAAGAAAATAATTGGTGAAACTTAATAGTATTGTCATTTATTAGAGGTTTTCTTATTGCTAAGTTCCTTATATTAAACCTCTGTAGCTTGGCGATTACGAAGCCATTGAATAATGAAACCAATATTATTTTTTGTGACTGATTTTATATTGGAGTGAAAATAAATTAATATATTATTATATAAATAAATGATTTGTTTTTATGACAGCGTTTTTGAATTTACGACCTTAAAACATAGATAATAGGACTAATAAATTTCAACAGAGGGTTGTTTCAAAGACACAAAACATAACAATATTAATCTGTTATTTTATTAATTTCGTTTTAATGATGAAGGTTAAAAGGTCGTAAGTGCATCAACTGGGTTGCCAATTGCAATAATTCAATTAATTCGTGCAAATGTGTTATTTTAGAAAATGAGTACCTTTTTATTTTGTAATGTTTTTTATAATTATTGTATAGTCATTAATATACTTACCAATGAAAGTTTCATGTTGTTTTCTTTTCTTGAAATTTAAAACGCTCTTATAACATAAACACACTCCCATTTTATTATGGTCGGAGGCTTGATTGAGTACCTATCTCCGAAATTTCAAAGGAAATCTCTAAATAGACAACACCCAGCGTGATAGGTAGTGAACCGTATAGAGCCCGGATTCGAACCTAGGACTTTTCTAATAAGTCAAAGGTTACTACAGCTGCTTGTATGTTCTTCATTTCTGACATGTTAACGAGACGATTAAGGGACTGGGATGATTATTATTAATTGCCTGATGTACATACAACTGTATTAAAGTGAAAAGACACTAAATCTCCGGTGTCTCGTCCAATCCGAAAGTACCAAAACCGTTAAGTATGTTTTAAGATTTTATGTACACTCTACGATGCGGTCAAAATACGGACTAATTACATTCATACATACATATATTCACGCTCTACATTTTCTCTACATTTCTAAGGGGATAGGCGGTCACTATCGCTACCTGAAACGATCTTCACAATCTCCCTTGCATCGCTCACAACCGTTAAACGCGTGATTATCGAAGATTAGTAAATACGTCAACAAGACCGTAAAGGGTATGCATACATGAAAAAGTAAAACTAACACACATTTTTCAAAGAACTTTATTTTTATAAAAATACATCACAACACTATAATAATAATAATAGTAGTATATAATGTATGTTAAGTTATATTATTGAGCTCGCACAAATGTAAAATTCCAAAAAGTGGTAGAACACTGATTGGTTAAATATGTATATAAATACATACAAATTGAGATCAGGAAACGAGCGGAGGCGATTCCATCATTTACTTCATCCATGAACACAGTCACCGTGTAAATTTGTACACATTGAATAATATAGTAGTAAAGATGTTAGATTATGCTGGCAACATTATTCATAACGTATTCTGTAGCCAATATAAATCTGTTAACCCATTACGAAATATAAATATAGTTTAAATTAGGTTTAAATAGTTATGAATTGTAAGATACATACATAATAGGTGATATAATGAAAAGACACCAATATTCCTAAATATCTTCCTTCTTGGTATATCCTTGATATCTGCACCGAAAATTATGACAACTCTTAAGGAATTAATACATAATGTTCCATATATGAGATTTTTTGCAGTAATATTTTGGCCCATCAATTTTAACAAGTAAATAACACGATGGAATCGCCTACCTGTAATTTAGTTACACCTGCCAATGACTTCGTATACCATCAATTACATTTTAGGCATAAACTCATTATAAAATTCTTCAATACATTCATGTACTAATAAATGTGTCATTGGTAGATATAACCAAACAATTTTGAACATTTAAACATATACGTACAATTAGATAACAAGTTTCCGTTCGAGAAATACAATAACATGGTAGAATAGCATTTGATGGTAGAAAATATAGATGACGTATATGGCAACATCAATGGAAATCAGAGTTTGGGAAGAAATTGATCTTAGTATTATCAACGTGCAACGAGATTAAGCCTTTTAAATATTAAAGAAAGCAATACCATACATTAGATTAATAAATCCATTAAATAAATGAAATTTGCCGAAATATTCTAAAAAAATGTTAATTATTTAAATAAGCCAGTATAGTAATTAAACAATAACTTATTTTCTAAATTATTTTTTAAGAAATTATTGTAACGATAATGTATAAAAATATTAACTGTACGTGTAACTGCAGTAATTTATAATTTTGAGACAAAGAAACTGAGACAACTAAAATGTCTATAAAATAGCTTAGGCACTAACTAAAATCTAGGACCAAATATCTCGTTTCAAAAGTATCAGGCATACCTAAGTAAAAGTGTAAAAATAATATAGAAACTATGCTTAATCTAAATATTAAACTAAAAATATTTAATCATAATCTTTGTCTCAAAATTATATCAAGTAAAATGCCTAAGCAATATTAAACACCAATTGAAATATAACAGTTCAAACATTTATAATAAAGATATAATTTCTGAGTACCTCGCTAAATATCAAACTCATATTACTTCATTTGTTCAACGTGTAACGACAAATGCATATCAAAAATAACCTATACCATGCGAAATCGTAGCTTTTGCGTTTTCTACCATACAATATTTGTAACGTGAACTATATATTTAAATAATGATCTTATTTCATTTTATTCCCACAACTCAAGAAATTTATAATCTCCAATACGATAATTTTCACTTTTGAGCAACACATGTTTTCAGGCACAGCCCTTGAATGATTTTAAATAAAAGCCTACATAGCTTTTCAACTATAAATAAATGGATACCAGCTTGATAAACCTTCATACCATTAAAACACATCTAAGGGCCTTACTCCACTAATGCGTTTTAGCAAAAACGCAAATCAATATCAGATCAGTAATATTGTGAAGTTAGTGTAATGACCAAAAATGTCTAATTTCACCATTGAAATCGGCAAGTGTCACTTTTTAATCCACTAACAACTTCACACTATTACTGATCTGATATTAAACTGTCATTTTGCCAAAAGCATTAGCGGACTTAAGCCCTAGATATATATTAAAAAAAAATTACAACAAAGTTTTCTTCTCCAGCGGATTAACCTTCAAGTTATCGCACCTTATTTCCACATCCTCCTTATTCCCGGCCAGTATATTCCTCGCCCTTTTCAAGTCCTCCAAAAAACACTTCCCCTTATCCGACCTCATGATCTGTTGTTTCGGCAACATATTCTTGGACAGGAACGAGACAAGTTTCTGCCAATCTTTAAGGAGAACAAAGCTTTTATCATTCCTCGTCTCCACTGGAACGACCCCTGTAGAATGGTCGAAGAACACGTTGATTACGACCTTCTTTTTCGTGAACCTCTGTGAGCGGAGCATAGACAAGAGGAGGAGATCTACGTCCTTATGGGGAGTTATGATGGGGCGGTCGTATATGTTGTTGAAGGTGTTCAGATCGGTCGCTGGGCCTACAACGTAGATCACGTGGGTGCAGATGCTGAGAGCTTCTTGCGCCCAAATATAGGGGTCGCTGTGAGAGGTCAGACTTATGTCGCCGTCGTATAGTACCTGCAAGTTTTTTATGGGTTATACATACTTATGCGTCATATTCGAATCGTAATACTAGGGCAGGAGATCAAATCGCTAGGTCATACCTTTTGAATGAAAGAAATTCAATGAATTAGCCTATTACAAGAAGAGCAACTGGTATGTATTTATATCCTGTACAAGGCGGAAGATTGCGCTGTATCTATACTAATATTATAAAGCTGAAGAGTTTGTTTATTTGAACGCGCTAATCTCAGGAACTACTGGAACGAATTCAAAAATTCTTTTTGTGTTAGATAAACCATTAATTGAGGAAGGCTTTAGGCTATATAACATCACCCTGCTACTAATAGGAGCGAAGAATATAATATGAAAATCAAATTATAATTACAGTGCCATCTATGTTTCATGTAATGAAAACTACTGAAAAAATAAAAATGTGGCAAATTATTTGATATTGCTTGTATAATATATCTGTATTGCGTTTATGTAAGTCAAAACAATTTAATCATATCTAAAATAAACCAAACGGGTCTGGCTAAAACACTGCTAGTTTGAGGAAGTTAAAACATTTTGCAAGACAACCATTGTAACACTCACCTCAAAGCCGTACTCCGATCGTAGATAGTTGACGAATGAGGAGACGCATTCCGTGTGCAGTTTGTTCGAGGGCGAGTAGATCACTAGGATTTCGGGTGGAGCCGGGATGTCGTTTGCTGAAATGGATAATAGATAAATATTAAACATACAATATCTAAAAAATATTAAAAAGACTGACGTTAGAAGTACCTATAACTACCGAGTATGTATCAGGGCCATTACTCCACTAATGCATTTTAGGCACAATATTACTTCAGTAGAGATACAGTAATACTTCAGTGGCCGTAATTTGACACTTTTGGCACTCCACTATGTGCCGACATGTCAAATTACGGCCACTGAAGTATCACAGTATCCCTACTGAAGTTATATTATGCCTAAAATGCATTAGTGGAGTAAGGCCCCAGGATAAGTGTCAATGACGCAAAATTCGTTTGTTAGGATCGGGACAGATGGAGATGCGTGATCTCTGCCTTCCCTTCTATAGGGATACGGGCGTGATGTGTATGTAAGTATGTAACATGTACATATATGCACATACTGTAGAGATGGCTGTTGCAAATACATTGTTTTATTTACGTAGTATAATTTTATCATGGTCTAACTTGATCTTAAAAATATTTAATTCAAATAATTTTTTTAAAGTTTACGTTACATTTAGATTATTTTTGCTTTAACCATATAAGCTAAAGATACCCAATACAACCATAAATAGTCCTTTGATAATTGATCTCTTCAAAAACATACACAATACAAAATGTGTACAATAAAAAAACGTACAAACTAGGGGGTATAACTTGTGCATGTTATTGTCGCAGCAAAAGGGTTCTAACGCAGCTGGGTATGTTGCGTTTGGTGGCAAACGCAACGCTGGTGTTATATCAGAACCACTGGCATCTCAGTCTAGCATGATTTTTATACTTATGATTAATAACTAACTTAACTGACCATGGCTGCTGCAATGTAGCCGAAACGTCGGGTTAATAAAGGTAACTGTATTATATAAAAACTTACGCGATAAGTCCCGTTAGTTATTAATCATGATTATAAATCGCGAATCTCATAAAACTATAATCTTTATACTTGTAAATGTGAAACCTTGAAACTCACCCAGTTTAATCCTATAATCCTTGAAGCAGTAACGGCGGAGAACTCTCAGCACGATGTAGTAGGCGAACAGAGTTGCCACTATCAACGCTGTCACACTTGCTATGCAAATGTTCAGAGTTTGATGCACTTCGCTGCCTACAAATTAAATAAATTTAAAACATATAGATTCATACTTATCAAATAGCTTTACGTACAAACTATACGCAGATAATTACAATATGCTCACTTAATCTAATAATACATGACACATAAAATAGATAAATGATTGTAGCATTTGGTGCATATTTCTTATTTATTCTTAAAATGACATCTTAGTTGCTTTTTAAAAGTCTCGTGCGACAGTTTGGTAAGTAAAAAATATCAATTTGCTGCACCGATATTCATGTTATTAAGTGAATAAGATGTTTTCATGTCTCCAAGGTTTCGTCCACCCCGAAAGGGATTAAAGTACTTGAATGTTGTAAGGCAATTGAAAAGAAAACCTCCTAATTGCATCTATTTAAATACCTGAAACCTTTGAACAATAATCAACGACTTCACACTTGTGGAGATGGAAACCTGAACCTCTGACTACCCCGCAAGTGTTAATGGTCATGAACTCATGAATGCGTTTGTCTGTTTTTGTCAATCAAAAAACAACGAAAGGAAATAATCAAAGAATGAAGTAAATTCATTGTGATTTACATTTAAATAAATTTAAACGCACAACACATTTATTCATACGCTTCATTTGTGTATACAAACTCCCTTTTTTATTATGGCGGGGTAGTCAGAGGCTTGAATGCTCATCTCCGAAATTTCGTAAAACACATTTATATATAACAATATACAAATATACTCACTCAACGTAATCCTTGCACTTTCCACGCTCTGACAGGCTACATCATTGCACATCTCATGCAGCGGCGTCACCACAAAGTAGTACGAACCGGGCGGATTGAGCAACGTATATTCATACGTAACCTCATGCGTTGAATTCTTCAATTTTATCGTTGAGTTCCTCACAACTTCCTCACACTGAGTGCCTTTGTCACATTCCTTCATCACTTGAATACGGTAGCCTCTGACGTTGAGACGCTCTGGTG
This sequence comes from Leucoptera coffeella, assembly GCA_030578115.1. NCBI lineage: Eukaryota > Metazoa > Arthropoda > Insecta > Lepidoptera > Lyonetiidae > Leucoptera > Leucoptera coffeella. Next base: position 92,345 of record JAMBLF010000865.1, on the reverse strand, counting down.
GGGGTAGTATGTGGAGTTTCATTGTGCTTTGCAGGATTTCTATGTATATGAACGGCTTCCATTGATCTAGGGATACTGTTGGTTCTGAAATGAATGTTTTATTTATATTATATAACATAAAAAACATAAACATACGCTGCACGACTTGTGTATACACACTCCCTTTTTTATTATGGCGGGGTAGTCAGAGGCTTGAATGCCCATCTCCGAAATTTCCAAGGCATGTCATTCAAAGCCCGCTTATCACTAGATAGACAGCACCCAACGTGATAGGTAGTGAACCGTATCGCCGTATATAGGCACTGACTATTACCTATCCTGAGGGATAGGCAGGTTCCCTCAAGATGTTTTCCCTCACCGTTAGCGACTGTAAATTATGTGCGTAAATGAAAAACACATATTTAAATTTCATTCATTGGTATATGCCGGAGTCGGGATTCGAACCTCAGACCTTTCTCATACTAAGTCTGAGCTCTTACCCACTGGGCTACAGCCGCTTTTTTATATTATATACATTTACATTATATTATATGAAACCTAATAATCTGTATCATTATTGAAATGGTTTTTGGTTTAACATTTACGAATGCATAGAATACTACAGTGTGGGAAAACATCGTGAGGAAACCTACCTGTTCCCTAACAGGTAATAGTGAGTGCTTGAAAAATGTAAATATGACAACATGGCTTACCACCTGTCACATTGAGTACTATCTGGTCTACACGTGGGTTTGAGGTGTCCATAGAATTACTATCTTCGCAATTGCAGAGATGGAAACCTGAATCTCTGACAAACCCACAAGGGTTAATGGCAGTGAACGGGTATGTCTTTGTCAAATATACAAAAAACTGTATAAAAAGTACTTACCTAGCATATTCGCTGATGGAATATTGAAGTAGTACTGTCCCCTATAGAATCCTCTGTCACTTGTTGCCTCAAAATCAAATATATGGCTCTGACCGTTGTAATTGCGGTCTGTTATCGACCAATAGCAGTCATAGTACAGCACTGATTGATCATTCACCTTGACGTCATTGGATAGAACAATGTTACGGCAATGGTTCTTAATTGTACCCTCTTTGATACGTTGGAAACGGAATTTCATGGCTGGAAAAAGGAAAGAATGCAGATAATATAAATTACTATTCATCACAAGTGTCTTAAACACCTGCACCTAATTTGTTTTATTAGTGTTTTGTAGACAAATGTTATTGTTCACAAACAAAAGATATTTTTCCTATTATTCCTGCACATGTTTACCGAATTTTAAAGAATTCGTCAAAGACTATTCATTGAGATAGCCACAGCTAGGTCATTTACAAAAAAAGTAGCTTTTATTTTGCCCTTTATTTCTTCTTAGTGTTCTTTACCGTGGCGGGCTACCTAAATTGCCTTCGCGGTCGACCGGTAGACTGGGTCGACCACTTGGCCACCCCTGGCATAGTAGAACCAAGAATATAATATGATGGCTAATCATTAAGAAATATAAATCTAATAAGGTAAAGGTATTAACTTACTTTTCCATTTAATATTGCTGAATGTAATATTTAATACAGTATAGTTGTGATTAAACATAGACGTATTATCAACGTAGCTGTAATGCAACATGTATGGCTTCAGTTGTACTCCGCCAAGGTCAGCATTTGAGGTTATGGGACCAAACGTCAAGTCTTTACACTCCATACTATTCGGTGGGAAGAACTGAACATCACACGACTCGAGACTGCCATGGTTTTCACCAAGAATCTGCAATAGATAATCTCTGTGAGCGTGTAGAAGTAAAAACAATCTTATTTTCCATTTTGGTTAATAGAGAACTTTAGAGACATAATGGAATAGTTATAACAGCAAAGTTAATTGTATGTCCATTATTTAACTTTCAAACACTCCTAGAACCTTTATAAACCCCTTATGACATGCACAGAATATAATATCTAATAAAAATATCAACCTATGTTTTAGTTAGCTTTTGGTTGGATTCTCCATTTCATATAGATCCGAATTTTTTAGGTCGAAGTAGGTTCAGGCTACGACAGATTACATTTTTGAAATAACATAAGCACATATTTTAGTTATAAGTATAACAACATCATATCTTAAAGTGATGTAACGGTAAAAGATACATTTGTTTTGATTTGCGAAGCCAATAAAATCAATACTTGAATTCCAATGTAATGCGTCACAAAAACATAGCTTTCCAACTTAAATAGTTACCTGGGTGCTACAGCTTCTGGTGTTGATCAAAGAACTATTACCACATAGATTGGTTTCCCCAAATACCTTGGTAAAAGCACTTGACATCAACAGGAAAAACAAATAACATGGGAATCCAAACATTATCACTGTAAAGTTCTACCTCAATTCGTCACAAAATCACAGACCTACACATAACCCCTGACTAAATCACACCTCGTGATTTATAAAATACATAACATGATGGAGAAATTCCATTTATTTACTAAATTAAACTAAAATAAATTGAAGGAAAATAAACAATCGCCCACACACAATCGGTCGCCATGAATTATTATTTTTTATTTAGAATTTGATTTTGAGGTATACACACATAATATAAATCCTTTGTTAAGAATTGCCCAGTGTTGCCAATCAACAATATGATATACTGATATTATCATTTTGAGAAAATACATATTTCAAGCAATATTTGAAACAATATCAATAATATTATATTAACTCAATTAAAACATAATTCGTTACCCAACTACAAGAAGTGATGGAACCTTAAATTTGTGTAGAATTGAGTGAAGCATATAAATTTACACAATTACATTTGGACACTAAGGAAATTTTAATAATTATCTACCCTTTAAATGGTAAGAGTTGTGTCGTGGATTATCTCGTGTTAATACTCAAATGAATCTGTTATCAGACGATATTTAACATAATTATTCTGTTCAATGCTATGTAAGTATTGAATTGAGTAGGGCATTTGTTTTGATATTTCAATTGTTTTTGTTTAGAATGGTTTGTTTTCATGATTCACCCATTTAATGAGCTTTGGGTTTTTGAATTTGTGAAAGCTTTTTCCTCATTCATTTCTAAGAGGAACTAATGTGACAATGGGCGACCTCGCACAAGTGACAGAAGCCGCATCTTTAGCCGTTAAATTTGACCAAATAGGTGAAATAGATAAAGCCGTTGAATGTTACCGGACAGCTGCCAGGTTCCTGGATAGAATTATAGATCAATTCCCTGTTGAAAAACAACATGAATTGAGGAGTAAAGTTCAGGAATATCACCACAGAGCTGCTGTCTTGCAGGATAAAAAAGGTTAGTTACCCATTGGCTAGATGACCATTTTTACCACATCTATCAGTCTGTTTTCTATAGCTTCTCTACCAATTACTTTGTTAGTTCTGGTATCTATAACTTGCTGTCAATGACCTATAGATTAACAGAGACATCTTCATACATGCTAAGTAAAAAGGGATTCTTGTTGTTACATACATACTCATCACATCCCTTAAAAGAGAGGTAGGCAGCTTTCTCAGTACCCCATTTCTTTTGATTATGGGAAACCACTTGTGCTTCATTAACACCCAGCAGTACTTAACTTCTCAGACGTCCAGTTACCTATAAAAGGAATTAAGAATGAAGTTTGTAAGGCATCTAGATTCCTTTCATAGGTAACAGCTTTTTAGTTGGCAAAAGTGTTTCTGTTGGTCAAATCTCATATTTTAAAGAACTATGAAGTTATAACCAAGCCGTGACACTTCAGTATTCTTGATCTACAGAGGGTGTAACATTCAAAGGGTTAAGTGCTTCTAACTACACCTCTATTTAGTAAATTTTTTTTACTTTTATTGAATAATTCTTTATTCTCGGCACAGAAATAGCAAAGCAAGCGTCTAGTGTAAGGGCGATGCAGCAATGCTTCTTCTTAATGCAACAGGCTCTGGAGGCTGATGAGGTAGGATGCCAGGACCTGGCGCTGCAGCTCTACACACAAGCTGTGGAATTTGCTGTCCAGGAAGTAAGTATGCATGAATACTTATTTATTATACAATCCCAGACAATAGCGGTTGTCCCATGCTAGAGTCTGGGACATGATAATAATGCCAACAAGCTGCCGTTCTTCCCGGCATGTCGTAGGTGGTGACTTAGGGACTAAGGGTAAGTAGGATCTATAGGGCAATAGGCAAGCAACCTGTCGCCAACGTTCTTTATAGCATTTCAACCCCAATATTCATGCTAATAAGTGAACTAGCAGATATTATATCTTCAAGGTTCTGTCCACCCCGAAAGGAGTTTAAGGATGTGAGCTTATGTAATATGTATACAATCCCTATGGTTGTATCTTTGTTGCTACACAAATGTACTATATTTGATTTGGAGTGTAAGAACTAGTTAACTTTTATTTATAAATACCTTTATGCTATTGTGTAATGCATCAATTTCTTAGTGAGGGTAGTATTCTTATAGCTATGACGAGGGTAAACATTTTAAGGCACTACTTGACCCTATTATATGTATCTATTATACAGTGTCCTTTCATTCTTAAATTTAGTTATTTAGGGCTTTGGTTGCTGGTAATAAAGCCAATTACTAAGATACCATAGACAATCTCAGGCATTCAATTTCTTCCTACCCAGTAATAGATAACTGTAATAGTGAGAATATTATATGATATAAATTGTAATATTCATATTAGTCACGATCATAGAACAATGATGGTTCTGATTTTATGGCATAAAAGTTCAGTGTAAAATATTTTTCCAATATACCTATTTGCTATTTTATTATAATATTTGGATTGGAGGTATGTTCAAAAACCGATTTAACTTTGATGCCCTCTCCTGTAAAGACAGTAAAATGAAGATCCGTCTCTGCTGGGCCCTTACTCCACTAATTCATATTGGCCACAATATTACTTCAGTGTCGACATTGTGGCAGTTCAATGGCCGTAATTTGACACTTTTCGCACTCCACTAACAAATTTTGGCCACTGAAGCGCTATCGAAATACAACTAATCAAACGTGCCTCAATATTAGTTCAATAGCCTTCATTTTGGTACTCTACTATTGTTTTGACAGCTATTTTTGTCTATGGTCAATATCTAGTGTACACTCACACACTCAGTTAGTAGTTTTAGTTTCAATTATAAACATAAAATATTTTTTCAGTTACGTTTTTAGTTACGTTTACGTTATAAACTTAAAACTTTTAACTGCTAAATCAATATGCATTAATTGACATTGCTGCATAGCAGTGCAAACAGTTTTTTAAATTGTTGTAATCCATAGACAATAATTTCTGTACTTTGTGTGTGGCCACTGAAGTGCCATTGACTCGCTATTATGGCGCTATTCTGGCTGTCAAAATATTAGCAGAGTACCACTTTTACGGCCGAGATGCAGATTTATCGCTATAGCCTCGCAGTTGAGTGGTTGTCAAAGTTAATTAGTGGAGTAAGGGCCCTGAACTATTGTGACAATATAAAATACCATTTTTCAGAAAGTATCAGATCCAGATGTGAAAGTGAAGATGAATAAAATTGCTCAACAAGCGCTAGATAGAGCGGAGGTGCTAAAAGGGATAGATAAGACTGACACCCTCTCTATGAGTAGTTATAAGAGTCAAGGTAAGTGTTTAGAAGCATTATCATACTCATACATACATTCTCATGTAGATTGAGTACTGACTATCTGGTCAACGTGGGTTTGGGTGGCCATATAATTACTAAATTTGTCATAACAAAGTTTAAGAAAAGAAATATTATTTCTTCAATATTTCTTAAGTATGTGGGACAAAAAGACAAATACGTTCACAACCGTTAACTGTTGCGAAAGTAGTAATTATATGGCTTCATATTAAATTATAATAAAATGAAATATTGGTGACAAGGATTCTAACCGTAACCCCCTACTCCATAGAAATGTATTAGTCTTCTCTTCCTGAGATTGTAACCTTTTGTTGCACAGTATTATTTTTTATTTTGTAGTTATTTTTTTCTTACATGGATACAACATGTATGTCCATAAAATTTGATACCTTTGTATTCACAACAGGTCCAACCAAACCCCTCTTAACACGAGAAGAGAGCGTCCATCTAAAACTAACGTCCGGGAAGCAAGTGTACACAGAAGAGGAAAAGTCAGTCTTATTAGAAACTTCCCGGATAAACAACAATTGTTTTGTGCCATTCATGGATATAGATCTACGGGAGAAGTTTCAGTACGCCATGCCCTTTCAAGACAAGGATGGCTTGTTGAAACTGTCCGGGAAACAGGCGATGGAGTTTCAGAAGTGGGTGCGGCCGGACGAGATCTGTGCTGATCCTAAGATGATTGTCGGGGATCATGTGGATTGTTTTAGTATTAAGCAGACGGTGAGTTTGTATATTATTTTTAAATGATTAGTTTTTAAGACATATAACAGTCCGATAGACGCTATATTGAAAAAAGGTGACGTTAGGTGTACCTATAACCGCCGAGAGTGTATGAATGTCAATGAAGCGAAAGTGGTCTGTCAGGATCGGGACAAGTGGGGATCCGTGATCTCTGCCTACCCTCTACAGGGAATCAGACGTGATGTATGATTAGTTAAAATTTGTCAGAATTCTGACAAAGGGTAATTTGTGATTACTACTTAGATATGTATGGATGTATGTATGAAACGGGCTGGATGTATGTTTTAAAATTACTGTAGTTTTTATAGTCACACATAGTAAACTTGTTTATAATAATATGGTTTAAATGAAGTTCTTTGTTACAAAAATAATCTTAAATAATCTTCATATTACGACAGATCTTAATTGTACTAAAACCAATTGCTTTATTTGTTGACCATCCATAATCTGAAGTCCGTTTTAGTTCAACTTACAAATACATTCACGTAATTAATCCCTTTCGGGGTGGACAGAACCTTGAACACAAGAAAACAACTCCTTAGTCACTTATTAATGCTTTTTAAACTATTTTTCTTTCTTTCTTTATTAGCATGAATATTAGAGATGTGATGTTCCTGGAACATTGGTGACAGGTTGCTGGCCCATCGACTAATAATAGTCGTTTCCTACGACATGGCGTGAAGATCGGCAGATAGTTAGCTTACTTTTTACGCCCCAGACCAGCTTGGGTAATAGTTTAACTTCTATACTATAGTAGGGAGAACCAGGAGCGTTTTGATTCGCTTGTGGCTGCAGGATGTCCTTGTGCCGATGTGTCACAGGTTTCTATAGCTAGTTCTAAGAAAAATACTAAATGTTCATCACCCAAACAAATTAATTTAAATAAAAAGTTAAATCAGAAATTAGTTCATATTTATGGTGATGAAATGGTGAAAAATATCGGTGTAATGGTGAGTAGTGAACTTTCAAATACGGCAATTTACAACAATTGCCTACCAGGAGCTGATTTTGACAACTTAATTGACAATATATTGAGAACTAGGTTAGAATGCAATATGACATTGCTTCTAATGTGTTGTCGCAGGGGGAATCTAAATAAACATAGATTAATTAAACATATAGATAATTTAATAACTCAAAAACATATAAAACGTATAATCCTATGTACCTTGCCTTATTCTAAGACATTGACCCCCACAGAAAATAAATCTAGGTATATATTAAATCAGACTATGCACAATATTTCAGTGCATAATAGTAATATTAAATTAATAGATACAAATTGTATTTTAAAGAACAAATTATATTTTATTGGAGATACTTACTATCTCAACAATAGTTGTAAAAAACAAGTAGCTGAAATGCTACAATTTTATTTTAGTTTTGACCAAGCCAATTCACTGGCCTCTGACATTGCCCCTTTTGGGCTTGATTCATGCATCTCTTCAAAGGAAGAGGTTGCAAATATTAATTTAAATTAAGTTATTTGACAAAAGAGGATTCCCCTTGCATCGGAAATGAAACTTGTGCACAGCTTAACTCCACACAGTGTCTTAGTGTCGTTCATCAGAACATTCAAAGCATCGCTGGAAAGGAATTGGAAATTGAATTATTTTTAAATAATAATAATATAAATGTATTTTGTATTTGTGAACACTGGGCCAAAGATTATGAATTAATATATAATTTTAAAAATCATAATATTGTTAGCTCTTTTTGCCGTGAAAATTCAATACACGGTGGCTTTTATGATAATTATGCATAAAAGTATTAAAAATAAGGTTCGGAATGATGTAATCTCAGAAAGTGTAGAAAAAATAATAGAAATGTCCTGTGTGGAGGCAGATGCATTCATTGTTTGTTGCTTATATAGGCCACCTAATGGCGACTTCTGTGTCTTTGAGAAAATTTTAGAAATGGTATTGCTTAAGCTGAGTAAATCTAATAAGACCATAATCTTTTGTGGTGATTTCAATGTTGATCTTTTGGAGTCCTCGACACGGGCTACTAGACTTCTAAATTTGTTCTGGTCTTTTGGGTTGGATAGAATATTTGAAAGCCCAACAAGGGTGACCAGTCATTCTGCTACATGTATTGATAATATATTCAGTAATGAGAACCCAAACAGCAGCAAAATTATTAATGTTTTGAGGTCTGATCACAGTGGCCTGTTAGCTTCATTTAACAAAAATATATATTGTATTAATTCTCAGCTTATAACTTGTATTCCGGTAACTGAACGGCGTCTGGAGCGTTTTAGAGAACAAATTAACAACAAATTAAGATCGTTTAATATTCACAGTAGCTGTCCTAACGAAATGTTCCAAACAGTTTTTGATCTAATTAATGGGGAACATAAATCTGTTTTTATTCCAAAAACTTTAAATATTAATTCAAGGAAAAAGTTTAGTGATTGGGCAACACCGGGTATCCATGTTAGTAGGACAAAATTGTATCAATTGTATGAAGCAAAAACAACAAACTTTAGTGTAGCTTTTAGAAAAAAAATTGTATTCAAAGATATTCAAAAACGTTTGTGTCCAGGCTAAGTCGCTGTATATTAGGAATAAAATACTCAAATCTAAAAATATAATCAAGGAAACGTGGGATGTCATTAGATCTGAAACTGGTAGAGTTAAAACTTGTAATCAAAATAATCTAAAGCTGAAACTTAATAATAAAATTGTATGTGGCGAAGCAGATGTTGCTTCATGTTTTGAAGAATATTTTGGAAACCTCCCTTTGATGACATCCAGCTCACTAAACAGTTGCGCTGAGAAGGCTTGCAATCTGCTTGCGTTGTCGGCCCCGTGTTGTGATGGTGAGTTCCGTTTTAGGCCTACAACTCCATTAGAAATAATAAAAACATTCAAAACTTTTAGTAAAAAAAAAACTGTGGATTTGTTTGGACACTCGGTCAAAACAATTAGTGTTATTATTGACTTGTTGGCACCTTATCTGTCATCGGTTTTCAATGCCTCGATAGAATCAGGTTCGTACCCTGATTTAATGAAACTAAGTAGAGTAACACCGATATATAAATCTGGTAGTACCTTGGACCCATCTAATTACCGTCCAATATCCGTGCTACCAGCATTAAGTAAAGTATTCGAGAAAATCTTGTTAATTCAGATGTTGTACCATTTTAATTTGAACGGACTACTACATTCTAAACAATTCGGCTTCACAAAAGGTTTGTCCACCACTGATGCTGGTGTAGAACTAATAAAAGGGATTTTTGATGCCTGGGAACGGTCACAGGATGCATTTGGTATCTTCTGTGACCTTTCTAAAGCGTTCGATTGTGTCCGACATGATATAATAATAAGAAAATTAGAGTATTATGGAGTTAAAAATAATTCACTAAATGTAATAAAATCATATTTAAGTAATAGAGTACAAAAAGTAACTATTGGTGTGGAGCAGTCGTCGGGTCGTACAGTCCAGATGGGGGTGCCTCAAGGTTCAATATTAGGTCCGTTTCTTTTCCTAGTATACATAAATGACTTACCTTTTGTAACTAAAGATAGGTGCAGGACGGTCCTTTTTGCTGATGACACATCCCTGATCTTTAAAATTAGCAGGAAGATTGATGAGTCGCAAGCAATAAACTCGGTGATAGGAGATGTAGTTCAATGGTTTCAATATAACAATTTAGTTCTTAATAATAATAAAACAAAATGTATTAAATTTACTTTGCCAAATGTTAATGGTGTCGAAACCAATCTAATAATAAATAATGAGAAAATAGATAAAATAAATACTACTGTCTTCTTAGGGATAACTTTAGATTCAAAGCCGCAGTGGGGAGACCACATTTGCGTTTTATCTAAAAAACTTAGTTCCGCGGCATATGCTGTTAAACGGATTCGGGAATATACGGACGAGTACACGGCTAGGATTGTTTATTTCAGCTACTTTCATAGCATTATGTCTTATGGCATGTTGCTGTGGGGTTGTGCTGCTGACATAAACACAATATTCGTTTTGCAGAAGAGGGCTGTTCGCTGCATTTACAGAATGGGCCCCAGAGAGTCACTTCGCGAAAAATTTAAAGAAATTGATATTTTGACGGTTGTTGCTTAGTACATATATGAGTGTGTCATTTATGTACATAAAAATATAAATATTTTTAGAAGAAACTGTGATTTTCATAAAATTAATACTAGGAACAAACATAAGCTGTATGTGGCGCCCTCGAGGCTTCAAAAGGTCAAGGAATCTTTTGTTGGAAATTGCGTACGTTTTTATAATCATTTACCGGACTGGATTACGCGATTGTCCTTACCTAAATTTAAGACTATAGTTAGAGGCCGACTAGTCCGGGGCGCTTACTACGCGGTCGGGGACTACCTCGCCGATGCTCAGGGTTGGCAATGAGTGCATCTAAGCTATATGTGCAAAGATAATTTATGTTAATAAGTGTATAAATCTTATGTTTCTTTATACATAATTTGTTTTTGTAACTGGCACTGGGCAAAAAATCCTGAAAGCCGGAGTTTCTTGTTGGTTCTTCTCCGAGCCAGGGCTTTCGAACCAACGGTAGAATTTCAATGCCAAGAGACAACCAGTGTCAGGCAAATGTTTTGACTTTCAATGAATATACTATACTTGTACTTATATTGAATAAAAACATTTGACTTTGACTTTATACTGATATATTTGGAATCTAAACTACTATATTTCTACTTTAAACTAAATTAAGATTCTACTTGGATTCTCAGGCTATAAATATTTTTTTCAGGTGATATCAGATTGTTCATTTGTAGCCTCGCTAGCAGTGAGTGCGTTGTACGAAAGGAGGTTTAAAAAGAAGCTTATAACCTCAATAATTTACCCTAAGAACAAAAACAAGGAGCCCATTTATAATCCCTTTGGGAAGTATATGGTTAAACTGCATTTGAATGGGGTTAGAAGAAAGGTAAGTTAGGATCTCATTATTTTTGACTTACGGGACTTATCGCGTAAGTTTTAAATTATTAAGTTACCTAAGTTGATAAAGGTAACTTTATTATTTAAAACTTACGCGATAAGTCCCGTTAGTTATTAATCATGAGTATAAAACGCGAATCTCTTAAAACTATAAGTTAGGTTACGTCTCTTAGTTTCTCTAGTAGTTCTTGCTAGTTTTTTTGCACTTGTTCCATGAAAGGCTTAAAGGACATGCCAAGAAGTACGTTGTCATATTCTACTTTTAGCCATTACATTAATTGTGTGTTTTGTGACATTAATTGTTAAGTCATCATATACAATACTAGTAACCCGCTCCGGCTTCGCACGGGTATAAAATATATAGCCTTCTCCACTATTTAATGGATGTTATTATACAAATAAACCTTCCTCTTGAATCACTCTATTTATTAAAAAAAATTTCAGCAAAATCCGATGCGTAGTTTCAAAGATTTAAGCATACAAAGGGACATAGGGACAAAGAAAGCGACTTTGTTTTATACTATGTAGTGATGCCAAGGAGTATGTTATCATATTCTTCTTTTAACCATTACATTGTGTGTTCTGTGACATTAATTGTTGACATTACTTGGTTAATGTAGTAGGACGCATCCTGCCACCATCACTACATAGTATAAAACAAAGTCGCTTTCTTTGTCCCTATGTCTTTTTGTATGCTTAAATCTTTGAAACTACGCAACGCATTTTGATGCGGTTTTTTTAATAGATAGAGTGATTTAAGAGGAAGGTTTATACGTATAATAACATCCATTAAATAGTCAGAAGTGCGACGCCGGAGCGGGTCGCTAGTTTTAAATGAGATTACAACTTACCAGCTAAATAGTCCAAGAGATTTCACTACCCCGAGTCCCTTAATCGCCTCTCACACTGTATGAAGCATAGTATGTCAGGTTTCTATTTACATCCTAGACCAATATATTTCTTCAATTTTTACTGCCTTTTGAGTTATTATATTATGTAAGACAGCTTTTTGTTTACGTTCAAGATCAACAAGATTTTTATTGCCATATATGTAATTATTTTATAATACTGTCCCGTGCTTACTGCGTTTAAGTATGGAATAATAATAAAAATAGATTGTATGTATATACCATATTACATACATACACATCACGCCTGATTCCCTGTAGAGGGATAGGCAGAGATCACGGGAAATTTGTCCCAATCCTGACAGACCACTTTCGCTTGATGACACCATATTCAATGAAGCGAAAATATTATAATATATTCGTAGTGTGGTGCGCCCCCCGGCAAGGTGGGAAGACGACCTGCGCAGGTTGGCCGGCATCGAATGGATGCGAACGGCCACTGACAGGGAGAAGTGGCGTCATTTGGGGGAGGCCTTTGTCCAACAGTGGATTAATACAGGCTGATGATGATGATGACACCATATTCTTGTTATTTTAGGTAATAATAGATGAGTTGCTTCCATACAGCAAGTATGGAAGGTTACTATGCTCGTTCTCAAGTAATAAGAATGAGTTCTGGGTGTCACTTCTAGAGAAGGCCTATATGAAAGTGATGGGCGGCTACGACTTTCCTGGTTCTAATAGTGTGAGTATGTTTTGATAACATTTGTTAGTCAAGATCAAGATAAATAGATAAAATACAAACGCATTCACGACCATAAAGTTAAACGATAGTCAGATGGTCAGGTTTCCATCTCGGCAATTGTTAAGGTAGTAATACTATGGACACCTCGAACCCACGTGTTTACCAGATAGTCAGTACTCAATGTGACAGGTGGTAAGCCATGTCGGCACAAGCAAGCAACAACTAACTACCTATTACCTTACTACAAGCTCTAACTATTACCTGTTCGACGAACAGGTAGGTTTCCTCACGATGTTTTCCCTCACCGTATAATTAGATGCATTTCGTAAATGTGTTTTATAACGAAAATGTACATAGAAATTCATTAAACTTAATTTCCATTGGTGCATGCTCAAGCGGGATTTGAACCCTGTACACACTGATACTGAGCCAAGCCCCAAACAACTGAGCTACGTCGAATTTAGACAGATAGATAAACAATAAAATTTTTTAAGAGAATATCATACCTTTAAAAACAGAAAAAAGAAACTATAGCTTATTTCTTTTATTAGTACAGTTACATAGGACATCATCTCTCAAGTTATGCCGACTATCTCGAAAGAATTATTAATAATAATATCTTTATTGAGACATCCACATCAATTACATACAATATTCAACGTACAATAGAATTCATAGACAACATAATGTGTACATAATTAGGTACGGTATAGCAATGAATCACTGTTTAATATCGATTCCTCGTTCTGTTATATCCTATCCCTGTGAGCGATGAGGCTTACGACATCCTTCCTTATCACCAGCATTTCCCGGAATTCATCCTCATACATTGTTACAGACAATAACACCATACACACTATAGTCTATTCGAGCTAAGTAAATAGTGACGTCATGGTATATAGACGTTAAACCGACCAATGAGACGTTAGTAAATGAGAAAACAATTCACATCGACCAATTGCAGACGACAGTTGTCACGTCTCATTGGTCAAATCGTCGGGACATGATGACATCACTATTTTCTTAATGCGAATGTACTATAGACCAATATATAAACAACCTCACACACGACAAAAGCATCATTCCTTATCCAGACTCAAAAGACATATTTTAATCCTGTATTTCATTATATTATAATAAATTTGTTCTTTAATAAATGAGAAAAGTGTTTTAAAAAGTGTTAATAAATCCTCACTCTAACAGTTCGTTCGGGTATCACAAAATGGTCGTAAGTATCTATATTGACTAATTAATACACATCACGCCTCATATACACTCGGCTATTGTAGATACTTCTAACTATAACCCTTTTCAACGTGTAATTAATCAGACTGTCACATATAATAAATATAAACTAAAATTACCATATACATATATAATTCGACGACCTCCGTGGCGCGATTGGTTAAGCATCTGAACGCTAATCGTGAGGTCCCGGGTTCGATTCCCGGTGGAGGCAGAGTTAAGAACTGCGCTTTTCTTCTGCTTTCCAGTCTGGTTGTTGATTATATTATATGCTATTTATGTATTTATCTATACAGGGTGGCGCATTCAAAACGGTCAGTATGGGAAAGTCTGAAACTATAAGAGATACGAAGATTTGTTCTTAGGAACCATGTCACCGATTTTGATAAAATGAAAAACTGCATTAACACTTTATTTGAAAAACTAACTGTATCCAGCACGGGAATCGAACCCGGTTGCTTTGAAAAAATAAATTTGCCCTTTTCACTTTTTCTATTTAAATATCGATTGTGTAGGTCTTAAACTTTAAATGTCTCTATGAAACATGAGGTCGAAAAAGAATAAAATGCATTATTTTGGCATACTTTAGTGTATCATAGTAGTTTACAAACACCGTTACAATATTCAACAAGTTCAGTCATGTAAAATTGTTTCTATGGCTGTTTGTAGTTTCGTACCTCTTTACTTGTTAAATACACCATATCATGTGGCATGAGCATTGCATTAATCCTTAAAGGAAGTTTTGTTATCTACAGTAGGTAATTAAACACTAACAATCTACTAAAAACTCCACTTAAAGTGACGTGTTAAACCATATTTGAAAATTTCTTGTGGGGTTACGCTAAGGATGAATTTTACAAAATAAGCTATGACTGTTGAAGACCTAAAAGTATTGATAGAGTAAATTTTAACGCATATTTACTACATGAAAATACAAAATTCAATAGTACGATCGGTTATTAAGCGTGTGGAATATTGAATTGGAAACAACGGTGGTCACTTAGAATACCTACTATGATAAATTAAAGTATGCCAAAACAATGCATTTTATTAATTTTCGACTTCATGTTTCGTAGAGAAATTTACTGCTTAAGACCTACACAATCGATATTTAAAGAGAAAAAGTGAAAAGGGCATGTTTATTTTTTCAAAGAAACCGGGTTCGATTCCCATGCTGGATACAGTTAGTTTTTCAAATAAAGTGTTAATGCAGTTTTTCATTTTATCAAAATCGGTGACATGGTTCCTAAGAACAAATCTTCGTATCTCTTATAGTTTCAGACTTTCCCATACTGACCGTTTTGAATGCGCCACCCTGTATATAATATGTATATATTTCTTAAATATACATTGACTAGGAGACACAAGTCTTAAATGAACTTACCAAGGGCAATTTCAATTGGTGTAATAGTGGCCTAAATATTAATATTATATTATAATTCTCAGAACATAGACCTCCACGCTTTAACCGGTTGGATTCCCGAGCGCTGCGCTATAAGGGACGATCCCGTATTCAACTCTAGCGCCCTTTACGAGACCCTAAGGCTGCGTCTCGACAGGGGCGAGGTGCTAGCAACCGTCGCCACGGGGCCCTTGAGCGACCAGGAGGCTGATAGGACGGGGCTGGTGCCTACACACGCGTATGCAGTGTTGGATGTTCGGGTTGCTAATGTGAGTACTTAAATTGCCTGTATATAATACATTAAGTAACATTTTTCTTATTTAATTTATATTGTTCGTCGGTACTATTGTGTCATTTAACGTATTGTGGAGTTTTCAATAAAGGATTATTATTATTATTATTACATTTTATGAATGTACCACGTACGTTTTATGAATGTATCGTGGTACATAATGGTTTTTTCTCTTATTGGCTAACATTATTATTTTATAGTTTAAAGAGATTCGCGATTTATACTCATGATTAATAATTAACGGGACTTCTCGCGTAAGTTTATATATAATAAAATTACCTTTATTTTATTATTGGGTTAATAAAGGTAATTTTATTATATATAAACTTACGCGATAAGTCCCGTTAATTATTAATCATTATTATTTTAATTCTTTAGTAAGCCAATCACCACTATGGTTATGTCGGCTAAAGTACAAACACTGATGCCAAGGCGTTAACTTCTTGTTATTCCGTTTCGTTTCCGTAATTTTTCAATATAGCGTCTGTCTGACTATCATATGTCAGATACGTAGTAGTTATAATGATATTAAAATGGAATATTGGCGACTAATTGCTAGCCCATCGCGCCAACGATTCCACTATACAGTATTCGTTTAGTCGCATGCTATGACGTGCTATCTTCAATATTAATAATACAATGTACAATCAACGCTAAAAGTGCACCTATGTTATCGCCCAATAAGACATTACAATTATATAATATATTATAATTAAATATTTTGACGACCTCCGTGGCGCGATCGGTTAGACACCTGAACGCTAATCGTGGGTCCCGGGTTGGATTCTCGGTGGTGGCAGCGTTAAGAACTACGCTTTTCTACTGCTTTCCAGTCTGGTCGTTGATTATATATGCTACATATTATTTATCTATGTATAATAAGTATATATTTCTTAAATTTGCGTTTACTAGTTCCCTTAACACAACTCTTAAGTGAATTTACCAAGGTGCTAGTTCAATTTGTGTAATAATGTCCAAATATTATTATAATAAAGGCTTATGTACGTATCTTATAGGACGTGAAACTCTTGAAGCTGAAGAACCCGTGGTCCCATTTGCGATGGCGTGGCAACTACTCAGAGCTGGACACGGCGCACTGGACCCCAAGCCTCAAGGACACGCTCAACTATGACCCGGACTCGGCTGCACAGTGAGTTACATGGGGCAGACAGGTCCTTGGGTCGGAACGTAATTAGGATGCAAACTAGTTGCATGTCGTAGGAGGCGACTAAGGGACTATAGTATATTCGCTTTAAGAAAATAATGACGTCATCAAGGTCTCCATGATTTAACCAATGAGATTTTATAGGGGTTGTCTGTTATTGGTCAATGTGACTTCTTTTCTCATTTCCTCACGTCTCATTGGCCAGTTTAACCTCTGAATATCATGACGTCACTATTTACTTAACGCGAATAGCCTATAGCTGCATGTCGTAGGAGGCGACTAAGGGACTAGGGGTAAATAGAATCTATTGGGCGATGGGCTCCAAGGTTCTGTCTATCCCGAAAATCATAAAAGGACGTGTATGTATGTATATGTTTTTTTTTAAAATAACGAACAGACAACCACTTTTGTCAATAGGATCTATTGGGCGGTGGACTAAGAACCTATAACCAATATTCCATTATGACATCGCAACCCGAAACTTCATATAAAAGTGACCTAGGAGATATTATATCTCCGAAATTCAGTCAAGCCCGAAACGTATTAAAGGACGTGAATGTATATTGTGTCTGTATGTACGTAGGAATGATAACGCTTGGGTCAAAAGTTAAATTACTCTAGATAGCTTGTTACATTGAAAATAGTTGATATTAGAAGTACCGCCGAGTGTGTATGAGGAAGTGTATGAATTATAGTTTTAAGAGATTCGCGATTTATACTCATGATTAATAACTAACGGGACTTATCGCGTAAGTTTTTATATAATAAAAGTACCTTTTATTAACCCAACGTTTAAAAATATTATATACAGGGTGACAGATTCATCACTGCCAAAATTTTAACCTGGCTATCAGTAGCACCTGTAGAACCCATTTTCATAATAAAAAGGGTAGGAAATTTTTGGAAATTTTGGACAATTTTATTAATTTGCATTTTAATTTTTCAATAACATATGGGTACCCTATCTACGTACTACTTACCAAGGTCATGTTCATTCATAAATTGTAAGTTTACATTCACATGTAATTATCTATGGTAATCTGGTGTTTATGGACCAGGATAGCATCTTGAATGAAACTTTTTTCATTATTGAGACATTGTTTTCACAGGTACATATTCCAATAGTCCAATAGAACATATTCAAGTGGTTTCTTTTCAACATTAATTTTGACAATGTTACGCACTATTCTTTTATTTCATCCAAATAATCATCACTGCACATAATAACACTACATGAACATTAGCCGGTTATGGATTGTACTTAATTTAATCGCGTTATTATTCAATGCTGGTTACTAATTAATCTCCCTTTAGTTTACGCTTTGATAACTTCTTTAAAACATTTGATTCCATTAAAATGTTTTAGTTCAATATAATAACCTCGAAAACACTTCAATAATTAATTTCATTTCCACTAGAGTATGAATTTGCATTCACATAACTAAACCATGTTTTACTTTCACATCATTAATAAACATCATCCACCATTATTGTACAATGAAATAGCAATTTAGCATTAAATTATAAATTCAGACGACAAAAATACTTTTAACCGCCATAGTGTTGTAAACAAACAATCAAATAAATAAATAAGCCACAGATAAAGTAAAGATGAAGTAAAGTCCGCGTCATACAGCCAGCGTGAAGTGGATTTCATTTCATACTTTCGACTTACTACGAGCATAAATATTTAAATATTTTGTATGATTCATTCATAAATATACATGAGATAAAGAGTAAACAATGAAAAATAAATAAATAATAATAAAATTGTATATTTCACTAATGTGTTACGTACTATTTTGTCACTAATAATTTCATGTACTTTTTGAGACATGTAACCAGACCATTAAATTTAAAAAAAAATAGAATTACTCTATATTGAATTGTTTATAATTTTTATTGAATTGTTATTGTTAAAAATTTTGCGACGACATTCGCAAGATGATAATAACTTTTGAAATTATTTATTATTAGTTATAATAGTTATCGATATGGATTAAAATAAACAAAGATTGAAGAACTAGTGAAATGGAATTGTATTTGTCATCGTGTACCATGTATGTGTAATGTGTTTTGATAATTTTCATTGGAAGCATGGAAACAATAAAACTTTTATGTTTTTGGGTATGAAACAGCAGGTAAACCGTAGTGATGATGATGACGCCTTATCTTCATACCCTAGAATGGCATTGGGTACACCAGAAATAGAGTTTAGTAAAAATTTTTAGATTTTTACTTGGATGTTTTGTTGTTGATAGTTTTTTGTTTTGGGTGTTGAAAGATGTTTATTTGGATGAGAACTTATGAATGAAATAATGTAGGGCGTCCATGTATTCTGAATTGGCTCCCAAACTTTGAGGAGGCTTTTCTCCATATTTTTGTACTGGAGGGTACTAAAATAATTAAGCCAGGCCGCATAATTTTGATCATATAACCTACCCTTGAAGTATTGCCAGTGATGAAAATTTCATCCTGTATATATAATTTTATGTTAAAATATTATATTTTTTTTATTTTATTTTAAAATATTATAATTATATTTAAAATATAATATATAATTTTTTTTATTATATAAAAACTTACGCGATAAGTCCCGTTAGTTATTAATCATAATTAGTGTATGAATGTCAATGAAGCGGAAGGTTTGTCAAGATCGGGACAAATGGTAATCCGTGATATCTGCCTTTTCTACGGATACCTAATGGATTAGTAAAAATGACAAATATGTCAAATTTAACCATTTATATGACTACCTCCGTGGCGCGATCGGTTGACACCTGAACGCTAATCGTGAGGTCCCGGGTTCGATTCCCGGTGGTGGCAGAGGTAAGAACTACTCTTTTCTACTGGTTTCCAGTCTGGTTGTTAATTATATATGCTATATATGTATTTATCTATATACAAGATGTATACATTTCTTAAATATACGTTGGCAAGTACCCTTAGCACAAGTCTTAAATGTACTTACCAAGGAGCTAGTTCAATTGGTGTAATAATGTCCAAATATTATTATTATTATTATAAGGTGACTTTTCTGCTATTCTATATTTCATTGAATTGATATTGAACTACGATTTTGCAAAAAGCATTAGTGGACTCGGGCCCAGATGTGATTTTTATATTTGTTTATTATATACTAGCGACCCGCTCCGGCTTTGCACGGGTATAAAATATATAACCTACTCCACTATTTAATGGATGTTATTATACATATAAACCTTCCTATTGAATCACTCTATCTATTAAAAAACCGCATCAAAATCCGTTGCGTAGTTTCAAAGATTTAAGCATACAAAGGGACATAGGGACAGACAAAGCGACTTTGTTTTATACTATGTAGTGATGTATGTATATTTTACGCAGATACGACAACGGCGTGTTCTGGATCGACTACGCCAGTATACTGAAGTTTTTCGACGTGTTCTACCTCAATTGGAACCCGGCTCTCTTCCAGTATACCTACTGCATACACCAGTGAGTATACATCATGGAGTAATTAATAGAGATCGCGCCACATAAATTGGCAGTTGGAGGCGTCGCCACAGTCGCGTAATTCAGTGTTACCAGTAAACACGCCAAAACTAGCACTCACTGTGCCATACGGCTCGGTACATTATAGGTTTCATTTGTAACGGTCTTTGGTTGCAGAGCTATAATCTCAAATAAAACAAATTAATATATCGAAGTCAAAATATGTTTATTCAAAATAGGCCCTATCAGAAGCTCTCTTTGAATGTTATCTTATGATCTAAGTATAAATTAAAAAAACTATTTCAAACATGGCACTGAGTATTGTCTTTACATATTTTTTACCTAGGTTAGTTCAGTGGAGACCCTAGCTAAAAAAACTATTTCAAACATGATTAATAATTAACGGGACTTATCCTTCTTAATTATATATTACATATATTATGTGTTCCTTCACTCTGTCCGCAATAGACCGTTTAGTCTGTCCGACGTAGGATTTCCCACAGCTGCAATCAATCTTATACACATTCTTATATCTTATATCATGAGTATAAATCGCGAATCCCTTAAAACTATTATTTCAAACATGGCACTGAGCATTGTCTTTACATATTTTTTACCGAGGTTAGATCAGCAGAGACCCTAGCTTGGAGAAGAACTAACAAGAAACTCCGGAAATCAATTTATTATAATCACCCTTAACAAACATAAAAATTACAAAGAGTGAGCAAAAAACACAACGCTGGTAATACTAAATTTACCTTTCATACAAAATGAAATGAAATGTAACACGAAATGGCGGAAACGTCAAATTTAGTTCCAAGTTTGCCTACTGCCAATTTATGTGGCGCGATCTCTAAGAGGAGTGGGCCTTACGCAATATTTGTATGGAAACTAGCGTGGCATGACGCGGGGTGAAACGAGGTACGCGTGATGGAGGGGGGAAATTACAACCAATCAAAACACGGCATCGGCCAATCAAATTAGGTATCTTCTTTCTACTACACATTTTTCGACTCCGCACCAATTAAAACACGCCATTTGGCCTCCGCACCGCGTAACGGGAACCGCCCCTTACGCCGGGTCCTCTTTGTATTTGGTTCGTGGTATACATTCATATATTCACATCGCTACGTCCCCAACGGGAGAAGCAGAGACTATCGATCCTCACCTGGAACGGGTGACAAATCTCCCTTGCTTCACACACGCTTATTAACCTTCTCGTACATGCTCTTCTGTTCTTCACACTGCGTACACTCGCTATGAGAAGATCTGTGAATATATTTTAATATGATAGAGTCCCGTGCTATCTGGAACGTAAGGATGCTAACTAGCTGCCGTTATTTCTGGCATGAGTTAAGTGTAGGGCGCCGCGAATAATAATAAAAATAAATATTTATTAATTTATTACAAGCAGAACAAACTATTACAATTTTAGGAATCAAAAGAACAATTGGTTTAATTACAATGGCTATTTATAATACTATATTGCTGACTTAACTTACTTATTACTAACAAAGCTAAAATTATTAGGTTGCTTACTTATAACTCATGCGTAGCAGGTGACTAAGGGACTAGGAGTGTATGGAATCTATTAGGATAGCAACCTGTAACCAATATTCTAAATGACGTTAAACCTCATTATACATGCTAAAGTGATCTAGAAGTTGTTTTCAAGTTTCAAAGGTTCAGTCCACCCTGAAAGGGATTGAAGGATATCAATGTTTATGTATATAGTACCCTTAACACAAGTCTTAAATGAAGATAACAAGGGGCTAATTCAATTGGTGTAGTGTCTTACAATATAATAATAAAAAACGTATATTTCACAACTTCAAGACACACAAGAAGACATAATACAGCTTATACATAGTACAGATTTTAATACAAACACACAAGTAGTTCTTGTGTGTGCCATTGAGGTGTAAAATAGATTCCGTCTCAGCTTGGTGTGTTACGAATGGTAGACAATCTATACGAATAGTACCATAGTACCTATAACCGCCGAGTGTGTATGAGAAGATGTATGAGTTGATGAAGCGAGGGTGCTCAGGATCCGTGATCTCTGCCTACCCCTCTACAGGGAATCAGACGTGATATGTATGTATGTATTTCTCAAATATACGTTGACTTAACACAAGTTTTAAATGAACTTTCCAAGGGGTTAGTTTAATAAGTGTAATACTGTCCTAAATATTATAATACTAGTGACCCGCTCCTGCTTCGCACGGTTATAAAATATATAGCCTACTCCACTATTTAATGCTTGTTATTATACATATAAACCTTCCTCTTGAATCAGTCTATCTATTAAAAAAACCGTATCAAAATCCGTTGCGTAGTTTCAAAGATTTAAGCATACAAAGGGACATAGGGACAGAGAAAGCGACTTTGTTTTCTACTATGTAGTGATTATTACTAAATATCCGAGGTTCCCTCGACCCCGAAAGGGATTAAAAGACGTGACTGTACATGTATCTATATATTTCCAGAAAATGGGACGCGGGCAATGGTCCAGTGAAAGATGCCTACAACATAGGTGATAACCCGCAGTTTTCCCTTCACGTGAAGGGCAAGGGCGCTGTATGGCTATTATTGACTCGGCACATTACGCAAATAGACGACTTTCGGGATAACAAGGAGTATATCACTCTGCTGGTTTACAAGACTGGTGGTAAACGGGTGTATTATCCACGTGAGTATTGTATAATGAAGCTTTTATGTAAGCTGTGAGAGCGAGAGTGTTTGAGGTTGTAAATAGTATAAAATAATGGAAATATGTTCGTGTTTTATGGGTTTTATTAGTATGGTCACAGATAATATTATACTACTACAGGTATGGTAGAAAGTCTGTAGTCTAGCAATTTTTATAATACATTTCTCAGTTATATATGTGTTAGTAATATCATTACATTATCGATAGTTACGTTCAAATTGGTGCAATTTGGATGTTTAGGTTCGGGAAGTTCTGTTTAGGAAATCTGTTTGTAATTCGACGTAGTTCAGTTGTTTGGAGGTTGACTCTGTACCAGTGGGTACAGGGTTTCAATCCTGCTTGAGCATGTATCAATGGAAATGAATTTCTGTAAACATTTTCATAATAAAAATACATTTGTTTATATCATCATAAATGGGGACATGGCTTACCACCTGTCACATTGAGTACTGACTATCTGGTCAACACGTGGGTTTGAGGCGACTATAGAATTACTATCTTCGCAATTGCTGAGATGGAAACCTGAACCTCTGACCGTTAATGCTCGAGAACGCGTTTGTCTTTTTGTCTATTAGTATATAAGTTCTGTACTTAGTCATTCTGTGCCCTGAATGAGAATTAACCCCAACCAATCAGTTTCTAAATACTTTATACCTGTTAATCCATTGTCCCACTACTATACGGTAAACGTATAGTAGTGGGAACGGCAACGGTAGAATTTCAATGCTAAGAGACAACCAGTGTCAGGCAAATGTTTTGACTTTCAATGAATGTACTGTACTTGTACTTATGTTGAATAAAAACATTTGATTTTGACTTTATAAGAACATATTTGACGACCTCCGTGGCGCGATCGGTTAGACACCTGAACGTTAATGGTGAGGTCCCGGGTTCGATTTCCGGTGGAGGCAGAGTTAATAACTACGCTTTTCTACTGCTTTCCAGTCTGGTCGTTGATTATATATGGTGTATATGTATTTATCTATGTATAATATGTATATATTTCTTAGATATACGTTGACTAGTACCCTTAACACAAGTCTTAAATGAACTTACCAAGGGACTAGTTCAATTGGTGTAATAATGTCCAAATATTATTATTATGTAGTGGCTAGCACGCTTTTCTTCTGCTTTCCAGTCTGGTCGTTGATTATATATGCTATATACGTATGTATGCTCGTGAACGCGTTTGTCTTTTTGTCTATTAGTATATTCTGTGCCCTGAATGAGAAATAACCCCAAACAATCACTTTCTAAATACTTTAAACCTGTTAATCCATTGTCCCACTCCTATAAGTACATATTCTCGCAGACGACCCACCGCCCCACATAGACGGCGTCCGCATCAACAGTCCCCACTACCTGTGCAAGGTGATAGCGGGGGAGGAGGCGATTGAGGGACGATACACCCTGGTGGTCTCCCAATACGAGAAGACCAGGACCATTCACTACACGCTGCGGGCGTATGGCACATGTCCCTTCGAGTTAGAGAAGATAGAAGGGGTTCCCTTGGTTAAGAGTGTAAGTATAAACTTGGTAAATATTTGGGGGAATGTATGAGTAGTGTATGGCTGTACATGTATGTATGTATAATTTACACGACGATAATTTTGACGTCCGCCTTGGCGCGATCGGTTAGACGCCTGAATGCTAAGTGAGGTCCCGGGTTCGATTCCCGGTGGAGGCAGAGTTAAGAACTACGCTTTTCTTCTGCTTTCCAGTCTGGTTGTTGATTATATGTGCTATATATGTATTTATCTATATATAATAAGTATATATTTCTTAAATATATATGGACTAGTACCCTTAACACAAGTGTTAAATGTACTTACCAAGGGGCTAGTTCAATTGGTGTAATAACGTCCTACAATATTATTATTATTATACATGTACAGTCAGGTCCGTTAATTAATTGTTTGGACTGGAACCTTGGAGACGACAATATTTTTAGGTCACTTATTAGCATGAATATTGGGGCTGTGATGTTATACGGACCATTGGTGACAGTTTGGTAGCCGATCGCTTAATAAATACCGCATACCCCTAGTCACCTTCTACGTCATACCGATAACAAAAGAAGAAAGAACGGCAACTAATTAGCTCGGAACATAACTTGATATAATTTAAACAGTATGTATGTAGGTATGTAAGAAAATTTTGTTTTAAGCTAGGCAAAGGAGTCGAAAGGGAAAGTTTATTGTTTTATAATCAAATCTGTTGATGTAATAAAATAGGGAGTGTGTATACACAAATCGTGAAGGGTATGTGTCTATGTGTGTAACCCTCAGTCCACCTCACAAGCAATAACCACCTTCCAGATACAAGGCGAATGGACATCCGTCACGGCGGGCGGCTGTGAAAACCACCCGGCAACGTTCAACAACAATCCCAAGTACAATCTCTGTTTACCCCGCACGGGATCAGTCGTGATACAGCTGAAAGGGCCCAAGCAGTACCAGTTGGGTGTTAGCGTGAAGGTGGAGTCTCTAGAAGACCCCTCTGTCACGGCCCCCTTCGTGTCCCGGAGTAGTGGGAATTATAGGTGAGAACGCATTCACGACTATTAACCCTTGCGGGGTAGTCAGAGGTTCAGGTTTCTATCTCCACAATTGCGAAGGTAGTAATTCTATGGACACCTTGAACCCACGTGTTAACCAGATAGTCAGTACTCAATGTGACAGGTGGTCATATATCATGATATTATCATTATAGGTGAGTTTTAATAATAATATCTTTATTGAGACATCCACATCAAATACATACAATATTCAATATACAACAGAATTCATAGACAATAATTGAATTACACAATACACAACACATAAAATTACATTTCATTTCATTTAACATTAAATTGTATTACATAAAATTTAATTTACATTTCAAATATGATCACACAGCTAGTTGTGGTAATCTCAAAAGGCGTCCAGCTCGGCGGTTGTCTGTAGAGCCCTTAAGGCTTCACAGAGCCGCCGATTTTCAGCTGGCAGCCCACAGAGGGTAGATTTATAATTTTACATGAAATAAACATACATACGATATTCAAAATAAAAGATGAGTTAGTTTAAGGTTTACTGGTGAAGGAAACCTGCCTATTCTTAGTAATAGGGAATAACCAGTGCCTGTATACGGCATTGTGTGCTGTCCATCTAGTGAAACGCGGGCTTTGAATGGCTCATCCGTAACATGTATTAGAAATTTCTGAAATGAGCTCGAATTTTATATTACCCCGCTACAATAAAAAGGCCGTGTGTATCCAAGTCGTGAAATGTATGTTTGTTGCATTGGATATTCCATCTACCCTAAAATATATAAAAGAACTTGAGCATATTTTTAATGGTTTATTTTATTTCAGGTCTGGTTTCGTCGTGCTAGAACTTCGCGATTTACCTGCAGGCAAGTACGTGATAACAGTTTCGACCTTCTATCCAGGGCAAGAAGGTCCATTTTTCCTTGAGATCAAAGCTACCACGCCCGTCTCAATTCAATTGAGGAGTTAGTATGAGCGATAATTTTGACAGTGTCACGATATAGTATTTTTATACCAGGTAAAGAGTTTTGTCTTGTTTATATGTTTCATGATAGTGAAATATTTTTATTTAATGAATATTGTGTTAATTAGGTTAAGTTTATCATAACTTTGGAAAAAGCCATCTGCTATGCAGACTATAGATTATTCATTAGGTGGCATTTTTAGATCGGTACGATTCATAAGATAGATGATTTTTGTAGTTGAACATATTGTACATCTTTGTAACATTCAATTACTTTGGTATATAAATTTTGAGTTCTATCGTGTAGGTTATAATGACTTTTTTTATCCACGAAATGACTGAATGTGATTAATTACTTCAGATTTTAGCTCTGGGCTTATTTTTAGCACGGTTTCTATGTTTATCTCCCGGGTCGATTTGGGCTTTGCCTGTAAGAAGTAATTACTTTTTTATTGAGCATAATCTGTTTTGTTATTCCATATAAACGTTAAAAAACACACTGGCACATCTTGCTGCATTGTTTCCTCAACAATGGTAAGCGTAATTAGCTGTATATAACTTAGCAATAGATTCTTTTCTTAGCCGTCTTCTTTGGATTTTCAAAACACAAAGAAATGTTTTAATTATCCATATTTAAGATATGGTCACCCTGGTTCATGGTACCATTCGTGACATTTATTTATTATTAATTTCATACATCCTTGACAATTACGAAAAATGCGGAAAGAAACATCAAATACAATACCTTACATTGTAATGGTGTAAATAGAATAGAATCCTAGAATAAAATGAAGGCATAAGAAGCGAATAATTACTTTTTAAAAAGGCAGTATAACATCTCAGAACCACGGAGGCTTCTAACTTATTTGACCGCCCGAAGTGGGGAGCGATTGCCGCACTGTTGGGTTTCTGAACCGATTTTGTGCGCATAATTACTTATTTTATGTTTTTTTTTGTGTACTAAAGATGCTCTATTGTGATATTCATTAATGAATTTTAACTAAAAGTGTTTTTATTAAGAAAATTCGACTTTTTTTTCTATTATTTAATGAAACCCGGATTTTGGAAATCATTATTTTAATAGTTTAATAGTAACAAAATATTGTTAATTCATCATCAACCTGTATCAATCCACTGTTGGACATAGGCCTCCCCCAAATGACGCCACTTCTCCCTATTATTGTTAATTAGCTCATAAAAATACAAAAAACTCAAAATCGTCAAACAATCAGGTACTATATACGTAACAAAATTATTCTTCTTCGACTTCTTCTAAATCAAAATCGGAAGCATCATGCGATTCTGCATGCCCCGATTTAAACATTAATAACGCCTCTGCAGAAAAAGGCTGTCATTCCCTGGTCTTCATCTTCCGTATTGAGGAAATGTACGGATCAGATGTCAGCAAAAGCCGATTGATAACATCTTTATTGCAGGCTGCACTCGAAAATTTTGTGGAGAAATTCAGACGATGGTCGCGAAAGTGTTTATTTCTCGCTTCAGCAGCTTCTTCGGAAAGTTGTCCTATAGGGAGCAAAGCATACTCGATTATTGCTGATCCATGTTGTAGAACTTTGTGAACGGTTGGGGTCATAGGGTGCCAAGGATAAAGAGATACATATAGTTTTGACGTCTCTTTGGCATACATAGAAAACTTCATTGCCTCTATCTCCATCCCACCCGAGAGAGAACCTCCAGGATAGTGGAAAATCTTTTTATTAGGCTTAAGTCCACCTGGGTTATTTCTGCAGCCAATTCACAATTACAAAAAAATCTATGAGCAGTATTGCCGTCATTCGTCGTCCCGAAACCCGGCTTTGGTATATCCACCAAAATGCCCATTTTTTTCCTGAATTCATCTTGAATACGTTTTTTATTGGCTTCTTTTAGTTCTTTCTCTTCTTTATTTCTAATTTGCCACTTCTTTATCGGCAATTTGTAACCCAAATGGAGAACAAATTCAAAAAACCTTATTCGGGCGAGCAATGTAGATAGCCCAAATTCAAAATGTGATTTGTTTTCCACAACCTTTTCTAATTTATTAAAGTCTTTTGACGTTAGACCACAAATATAGCATCACATTGTTGATTTTGTATCTGTTGCTGCATTGCAGACTTTTCCATCTACCATAGTAAAAAGAAACTGGTGGTTGATGGTTCTATTTCTGTTGGGCGAAGAGCTGCAATTTGTTCCTTCACATAACGTACTTCTTCCTTTGTTATATCAGTATTTTCATGAACAAATCTGATCCTTATTGGTCTGCAATATCGAGGTGCACGACGCGTCGTGCCGTGTTCTGTGGTGTCATATGCTATGTGATGTTGCGTTCCGTTCAATTTTATTTTAATTACTGGTGAAACTGTACGAGCCATATTTTCCTAGCCGTATTCGACCTAGGTACTTTACTTATTATACATAATTAAATACATACCTACATATGTAATGCACATAGTTCTTAATTCAGCCTTCACCGGGAGTTAATCATTCGAGCCATGGTCGTCATCAAAAACCTTTATTCCCGCTTTACTTTTATATCACCTGACGTTTCGACCTAGTTGCATAGGCCGTGGTCACGGGAAGACTGGTGTTTCAGCTAAAATCTTATGTGTCTATCATCATCATCATCATCAGCCTGTCTGAATCCACTGTTGGACATAGGCCTCCTGCAAATGACGCCACTTCTCCCTGTCAGTGGCCGTTCGCATCCATTCGATGCCGGCCAACCTGGGCAGGTCGTCTTCCCACCTTGCCGGGGGCGCCCCACACTACGTTTACTGAAACGCGGTCTCCACTCTAGGACTTTTTTGCTCCAGCGACCATCAGTCCTTCTGCATACGTGACTAGTCCCGCAGTGAGTGTCCACGTCTCAGAACCGTACGTCATAACGGGGAGCACACACTGGTTGAAAACTTTAGTTTTCAGACATTGTAGTATAGACGACGTGAGGACATGCCTTAGCCTTCCAAATGCTGCCCATCCGAGCTGTATTCTTCTGTCCGCCTCCCTCTCGAAATTGTTCCTGCCAAGCTGTATGATTTGGCCCAAGTAAGTATATTGCGAAACAACTTCGACGGGAGTGCCCCCAAGGGCAACCGGTCTCGGGACTACCAAATCACAGATTCACGGCACGACACACTCATTGTGGGCGTTATAACGGTAGGAATTTTAAAATAACAGCACACTTGTATTGTCTAATATGTTTTTATTCGACTGCTTTAAAGTTTGTCACAAAATCACGCACAATTATAAGGATTAAACCAGATTCAGAGCCAATAGGTTAGCACATGTCCACCTCATCCGGCAGCTTTTAACCGAATCCCCGCTGCCATCACCCGTGGCGACATCTACTACTCTATTCGGGGGTACCCGCTCTTATTTTAGCGATTGTAAGATAATAGACTACAGAATCGAATAAAACGAAACTAATATGAACAAGCCGGAATATAAATCTTATATATTGCTAATTTACTATTAAATCAATCTATAATCATCGCGCCGTCATATATATATATATATATATATATATATATATATATATATATATATATATATATATTTCTGTATGTCTAAAATATTCGTGGTTGATGTAATTCAATCCAATGGTTCGAACCAGACATCAGGTGTTCCGCTAGCGGTGACTTTTGTGGTTGCCTATTCTTTACAGCTGCTGTGTTCCTTGACCCGTTCCTGGACACTTCTATTTGTTTGGCCAATGTAAACGTTGCCTCAGTTGCATTGAATTTTATAAATACCAGATAACTTAACATCCTTCGCGATCCGTAATGAACTTACTACTTTGAGTAACGGCTTGCAAACGGTGTCAATAGAATACTGTTTTAAAATTGTATCTATTTTGCCGGTTATTCCCTTCATATACGGCAGAAATGCCTGTTGTCTGCGTACATTCGGATGTTTCTCCCTCATTGGTTTCACCGTGATCCCTTTTGACTTCTAACCATTTTTCTTTAGCACCTCCTGAATATGAGCCAGTTCTCCGCTTAAATTTATTTATTTATTTAACTCAGAAATGTACGTCACCCTAACAGTTAACCTTTCGATGACGTACTAATTACATGGTATAAACAACAGTATTAAAATAATAACAAACGTACACAACACACCTATACCTCGTAGCTCAGGTAGTGCAAGGCGACCCTTGAGAACTCGGGCATGGAACACGCGAACAGGTCGAGCCTCTCGCTGAGCGCGTTCAGCAGGCGTAGGCCCCTCACGAGAGGGGAGGAGCGCAGCAGCTGCGTGCGGCACTGGGGCTCCTGCAGCAGCCGCCCCGCCCGCCGGAATAAATGGTCAGAGTCACTCAATCCTCACTACAGACACCGAGTGACGCGAGTGGTGATGTGACCTGGTTTGTAGGTATCTATGTGTGTGTGGGTTTCCTGTATATAGAGTGCGTCAATGATCCATCCGATCTAACCATTAGGGTGGAGCGGGGTTGTATGGAAAAAATCTGTCACTTCAAATAAGCGGCAAACTACGTGCTTTTAATACGCGGCGGAAAATCAATGACCTTTTTTAGATATTTTGGCAGATACCTGAGAAATTTTCATTTCTTCGATACTAAGCAACTTGTCCTTGGCCTTAGTTAATTCACTCTGCCTTTAATCTGAAAAATAATAGTTATTTCATCAAGTATGTCTGCAACAATAATGGAGTGCTTGGTAGAACAACTTATCAAGATGTGTACCTTTGGAAGGAGTCTTATGTTCACGGGGCCTCTTATTATTCTCCTCCGTTGTTGGTGACCGTTTCCTTTTCCCTATCTTAGGCTGGCCAAGGACATTTTCATCAGTATCAATCCTGCAAAGGATACTCATATAAGGATACTTGAAAGCAGAATTATTTAAAAAATACTATAGCTATTTATACTGTACAATCCTACAAGAGTGACTCATATTTAGGGTTTCATTATAAATTATTAGAATTAGAAGATATAGGTAGTCAGATTATCAGTAGTCTTAAATGTCCATCAACTATAACTTAATTAATTTAGTTTAAAAAATACTTACATTGAATCTTCTTGAATTATAATTTCTTCTGGATCAGGAAATCTGAAAAATGTATGTTTGATTGAGACTTTGGTCTTGTATCATGTAACTGTAATATGCTAGATAGATATACTCAAATTATTAAGAAATTACAATGTAATTAGATTATTTGTATCTAAAATACTCACCTGATTTCTCCTTCCAAAACTTTATAGGATATAAGTTGTTGGTCCAAAGGTAATCTAAAAAAAACTTAGGCATCTTCTTGAATTTCAATATCTTCTGGATCAGGAAATCTGAAAATGTATGTTTGATTGTGACTTTGGTGTTGTAACTTGTTATACTGTAATTGCTAAAAAGATGTACTCACGGTATCAAGAAATGCCAACCTACTTAAATTATTTCTAAATAAACTAAAATACACACTAGACTAGAAATGAATATCGCAAAAAAATTATGTGTATGTTTGTTGCGGTATTTATTCCTCATTTAATAATATAAATATGTATTAAATACTAAATTATTACAGCAATATTATTATAACAATAAAATACAAACACACATTATTTGAACGGCATTTTCCATGTCTGTTTCGGCTCTTCAAAATACAAAACAAATAATAGGCTACATACATTATTCATGTAATGTAGATTAAGCTTTTAATGGCAATTTGAAAATGGGTCATCAAACACAAAAAAGGCACCTGTGGAAAGGGTTTTGCTGAGCTGGCAAAGGAGCAAATTTGTCTGGGCTATTATAGCGCACAGCCTTTCCTCCAATGCAGTCAGCTCCACCGTTTCAGGCGGCCCACTACCTGTACCTGTGGAGCTGGCTCTGGCTGCATTTAACTTTCCTCTGACTGTAGATTTGTAGTCAGTATTATACTGACTATAAATAAATAAAAAGGTTTATTACTCATTTCAATTCAACTGATTCCTGAAACATTCCACTACTGGCGGTGCAAAGGTTTTACAGATCTGTCGGTAGATACTTACCTTGTTCCACTCTTTGGCAGATTTGTAAGCACCATCAGCCTCACTGTTGAGGCTCTCCGCTAATTTCTCCCATAGTTTCGCCGAAAGAGCTTTCGCTTCTTTCGACTTTACTTTTGATTTAGCAAGCTTCGTATGTTGCTCCATGTACGAAATTAAAATCTCTACTAGGGTTAAGGAAATGTGAGCCTTTGGAGCCATGGTAAAAAACTTATAGCACAGATATTGGAAGATATTAACAGTATACTTATTAACTTTCGAACTCAAAAGTTAAAGCCTAACTAACTTGTGTCAAATATCGCACATATGACTCGCACACTGCAGCGCTATCAATACCAATTTGAAAAAGTTGTTGTTTTCAAGAATCGAGGGGCTGGAGGTCCATATGATTTTAAAAAGATGCCGAGCCCCATCTTTACAGGAAGCTTAATTTTTAATTGAGAACCAACATGTGGCGTAAGGAGATGTATAATGCCGCCATATTTTCCAGTATTTACGTTTGTTCCATCACAGCAAATCGCCATAAGATGTTATGGACAAATCTTTGTTGGCCATAAATCCTGTTATTGCTGGTTTAATTGCCATCGCTGAACCTGTGTTTGGTACTACGTAACCCATATAAATAGAGTCCGGCTCCTGAATGAGCGAGATATGCTTTTCAATGTACGTAGTCTTGTAGTGTTTATTACCATTTTCAACGTTTTATCTTTCTTCCCGTCAAAATATAAAGCAGAAAGCTCTGTATTAATAACTTCATTTACTGATTTCTATCGGTTTTTCGATCTCTCCCTTCGTAATTTATGTCTCTCAATAACCTCAACATCAGATCCAATATCGTGCAAAACAGATGATTGCTGCCGCCGCCCTATCAGAGACACCATATCTGTCTCGCGTCTTCGATAATGTAGGTAAGTTAATATGTACTTGAGCGATCTTTTTTCTCTTTATTTCGGGGCCGCCATCGTTTGTAGTGTTCAGAAATGCATCCGTACCACTACTCTGCTCGGATGTCGATGATGCCATGGAAACGTTAATTGTTGTAGTTGCTGACATAAAACTATTATTCAAGGATTTACTTGCAGAGTTTTTGCGATCTAGTTTCCGTTTAAGGGTCTTTTTGTAGTTTTTTTTTGTCGTAATAATGTCAATTGAACCGATAAAAATATTTCGAGAAGTTCGTTGGTTAATTAAAAACGGTTGTTCTTGTTTGGGAACCTTTTTATCAATGGAGCAGATACAATGTGAAAATTCTTTACATTTGCATGATGCAATATCAATAAGCAACTTGCTGTTTTCCCGAAAACATTCCAATTTTCCTGGAGAAAGCTTCTTAATAGATTTAAGTAAATTCTTGCATTTTAAATGGTATGCTTTTAACATCTGTATGATTCTCGTTCGTGTAACAGTCGGAATAGATGCTGTTTGCCATATACCTTCAATCCTAGGTATCCACTATAATCAGCAGGAATGATTTCATCTGGGTTTTGCAAAACATAGTTATTCCAGATCGCGCCAGGTATTGCATTGTTATCGTAGTAACGTCTACGGACACCAATCGCAGTTTCAGGATTCGATAGTGCAACAACAGTATTTCTGAGGTTCGAGATACAAGTACTTTCAGGTAATTGAATAATATAATTTGTAAAATAGACACTGATCATTAAATACATAGTATAGATAGAGTATAGAGAACAACCAACAAGAAACACCAGCTTGCAAGCACTTATTTTAACAAAAAATAGAATTTAAGTCAACAGTACATATAATGAATTATTAGAATGGAGCAGCCCTTGAGAGAATTTTCTCCAACACCTCATTGTGTCTCTTCTGCTCTTCAAGCCTTTCTTTATCAACTTGTAGCCTTTCTTTTTTGATTTGTAATATTTGCTGCAAAATAAAATAGTGTCATAGAAATAATGGTAATACATACATAGAATCAGAATATGTTTATTGCTTAAAACTATGCTATATAGGTGTTTGTGTTAAAAAGTAAGTTTCAATAGCTTTATCTTATTCAGACATGCAATACAACTTAAAATACTAAAAATTTATTTGCATTGCCTAATAGCAACAAATGGAGTTACTCACTTCCAGTATAGCTTTTGTTGTTTTTTGTTGGGCAATCAGTGTTGATGCGGTGTTCCGCTCTCTAATGGGCCTCTGGCTAACTGCAGCAGTTGGACGACGGAGAGGGCGGGAGGTCACAGGAGTGGATCTCGAAGGGTGGGATATTTTTTTTTATATATTAAAGTCCCTCCAACCTTGAAGAGGAGGGAGGGATACCCACTTACACAGACCGTGTTGTCCGTGTTTCTGCCTTTCCTACTTTTCTTAAAATCTCACCTTACATAAATTGCAGCCCTCATACATGAGGCTATCATTATATTAGATGCATTTATTGAAACACTGAATGATAATATTCATATATTATTTCATTTTTTTTTTAATTTTTTTTTAATTATTATTACATATTATTATTTTTTTATATTATTATTATTTTTTCCTTTTTTTTTACAATTCATTCGTATTTTACATGTACGACTAATTATTCAATTTATTTTATTTTTATTTAATAACAACAAAAGATTTTTGTTTTTCATAAGAATACATTTCTATATTAATTTCTATACAAGGGTGGGATATTGGAGGTGGGAATGGTGCATTGCAGGTTTCTATAATGATGGGAGCTGGTAAAGGGTTGGATGAGAAAGCTGCAGGTGCTGGGCTAGATGAAAATAATGGTTGGGTTGGATAGGATTGATGTGTTTCCACCGCCACTGAGACTGAAGGGTCCGCCAATACTTGCATACACTAGAAACAATTAACAAATAAGATTAAGTATTTTTAACACACATTAATTAAGGTTAGGTTCAAGTATACATTATTTGATTTGCTTGGTTTAATACTGAGTTTAATAAAACAGGTTCAATTATATTTTTAGCAGCTCACATAAAAAACAAGAAGCTATAATCTCTTGTTCATAAGTAGGTAATCAATTACTTAACTAGGGAAAACTTAATATGATTCTTCTAAAGGTTCCCCTTACATCTTTTCTTCAACAATATACGAGGGGTGTTCAAAGTATTCTCGGTATCAGTATGAACAAAAATGCGAATTTGATTAAAAATATTTTTATTTTTCAATATAATCCCCCATAACCTCAATACATTTATTACAACTTGAAATCATTTTTTTAATACCCTGAAAAACAACCTTTTTCCTCCTTTTCGAAAAATTGAGTGTTTATTGCCGCCTTGAGCTCTTCATCGTCGGAAAATCGTTTGCCACGAAGGTCTTTTTTTAAATTTGGGAACAGATAATAATCACTGGGTGCCAGGTCCGGACTATACGGTGGGTGATTGATTTCTTCGAAGCCACATTCTCTCACTGCAGCCTTCGAAACACGCGCCGTGTGAACCGGTGCATTGTCGTGAAGAAGCAACTTATCGGTGGTCAGCTTTCCTCGCTTTTTTTCTTTAATTGCTTCCTTCAAATTCCGCAAAGTTTTTGCATATGATGCCGCGTTTATGGTTTCGCCTTTTGTCAGATACTCAATCAACAAAATTCCTTTTGAGTCCCAAAACACTGTGGCCATGACCTTACCGGCAGACGGAGTGACTTTAAATTTCTTTGGAGGGTCTGTGCCCTTCTTATGCCACTGCATGGACTCCTGCTTACTTTCAGGGTCATAGTGGTGAACCCACGTTTCATCTCTAGTAACGAGCCGGTGCAAAATATTCGTTGGTTCTTCACCGCAGAGCTCCAAAAACTCCTTACAGCACTCTAATCGCACTTGTTTCTGAGGCGCTGTGAGCATTCGCGGCACCCATCTTGCACTGACTTTTGAGAGGTTAAGATGTTTGAGAAGAATATTGTGTGTGGCACCAACGGATAGGTTAGTCATCTCTGCTAACATTTTAACATTAATTCGAGCATTCTCCTGTAAAAGTTTCTCGACTTTTTTCACATTGTCTTCCGTAGAGGCAGTAACGGGGCCGCCCGAGCGAGGGTTCCCAAACTGACTAAGCCAGGCAGCATCAGAGCCAGAAGCATCCGAGAAACGATTTCTTTCAAACTATATACTACCTTACAAATAAAAAATAGCAGTTTCTTCCGTGCTCTAATCACTAAACATTCACACAATTTAAATTAACACACTCTCAGATAAGTGTAATATTCATAATATCACAGTATAACCTAACGAAACACAACTAAACTCGAAAGTACTGATTTAAACAAAGAGAGGTTATGATTTATATTAATCTTTTAGGTTAATTTTCGGGATTCTACGTTCATTAATTTGTTTAATAACAACCACTAACGAGTTATAACACACGAATTGATAAGTTATAGGGTTTTAAACACTTAACAAAGACCACTATCACAATTTCTTTTTCGAATTATTTAAAACTTACCGACATAAACTTGTGTATAAGATTTTGATGTTGTATGTTATTTACCAATAATTAAATTCCACTTTGTACTTAGTAAATTGGTCCTAACTGACTATGAAACACTTTTAGTTATAAATTAGGCAATTTAGCCCATTTAATATCAATATTTCAATTTATTTCCTTACCAGCTAATATTATACGTCTAACTATTAAGAGGGTTGCCAGTCGAAAAAAGCAAATAGTGCAAATAATATTAGTTTCATTTCGAATTTTGTTAATTGTGCATCTAACGCAACGTCCACGCTTGAATTTATTTGAACTAGTGGTGATGGCAATTTTGTCAGGGTAATGGTCGTTTCCAATTAATCTTAAATTTTCAGACCAGTTCACAACATTGGGCCTTATTCTATCATTCATTTCGTGTTGAGCGGATAATTTGGCTGCTAATTCATATCTAAATTGGCGGTGGGCAAGTCGCCGAGAATCACCCTTGGAGTTATGTTGATAAACAATATAGGAATTCAATATTGAATAATTTAATAATCGTCTGAACACTTTGAGGTACCATTTCGTGGCCCTCTTGCGTTCTAGCAGGTATATGGCTAATTTCTGGTCCTTGACGTTCACTCCTCCAATGGTCTTATTATAGGTAATTACCATTTTGGGTTTGTCGCAGACTTGACCGGCGGCACTCCACGGGATGTAGCTGCGTCGTGGAAAGTAGAAATCATAGTGAATAGCCGCACGTCTTTCCACACTAACACAGCAACATCACCGCGATGTCGAGCTACTATTTCGCCTCTTTTTAATTACTTAAGGTCTATTTTGTTTATATCGTTCGGATTGTCCGTACTTCGGCGGTTCAAAGTGCCAAGGGTCCGTATTGTGTGTTTTTAACAACCAACTTAGACCTACGCTATTATAAGTTATCCATTACAACGCAATGACCCTTATTTAAATATCCCTCTACAAGACCCAGTACAAATTTCGAGATGGCTGTCGAGAAACCACAAATAGGTTCTGTGGTCTTTGAATCTCTACCAGAGTAAATGTTTAATTTTAATAAATACCCAGTTTCAGCCTCACATAGTTCGTAGGTTTTGCATTGAACCCAATTTAATCTCCCTTTCCAAAGCAATAGAGACTCGTCTAAACGTAAATAACGTTGACCCTTATTTAAATAACCCTATATATATATATATATATATATATATATATATATATGGCAATGGTCGTTTCCACTTAAGTAATCTTAAATTTTAGGTCCATTTACAACATTGGGCCTCATTCTAGCATTCATTTAGAGTTGAGCGGATAATTTGGCTGCTAATTCATATCTAAATTGGCGGTGGGCAAGTCGCCGAGAATCACCCTTGGAGTTATGTTGATAAACAATATAGGAATTCAATATTGAATAATTTAATAATCGTCTGAACACTTTGAGGGACCATTTCGTGGCCCTCTTGCGTTCTAGCAGGTACATATGGCTAATTTCTAGTACTTGACGTCCACTCCTCCAATGGACTTATTATACGTCATTCCTATTTTGGGCTTGTCGCAGACTTGACCGGCGGCACCCCACACGATGTAGCTGCGTCGTGGAAAGTAGAAATCATAGAGACTAGCCGCACGTGTTTCCACGCTAACACGGCAACATCACCGCGAAGTCGAGCTACTATTTCGCCTCTTTTTAATTTTTTAGGGTCTATTTTGTTTATATCTTTTGGAGTGTCCATACGTCGGCGAAGTGATAAGTGCCAAGGGTCCGTATTGTGTGTTTTTTAAAATGTGCTTAGACCTACGCTATTATAAGTTATCCAATTATTACAATGCAATGACTCTTATTTAAATATCCCTCTACAAGACCCAGTACCATTTTCGAGGTAGCTGCCGAGAAACCACAAATAGGTTCTGTGGTCTTCGAATTTCTACCAGAGTAAATCTTTAATTTTAATAAATACCCAGTTTCAGCCTCACATAGTTCGTAGGTTTTGATTCCAAATCGTGCTGCTTTCGATCTTATGCATTGAACCCAATTTAATCTCCCTTTCCAAAGCAATAGAGACTCGTCTAAACTTAAAAAACGTTTGGGTGTGTAAAGGGATCTACACTTAGAATTACAGTGCTGTACGACTGGGTCAATTTTGGCAGTTTTTCGATCATTGCAATCGAAACTTTCATTCAAATCAAAATTATCCATAAAATTAAGAAAACGGAGGATTAATAAAAACCGATTTATACTCATAATTTTTCGGAAGGTTGGGATGCCTAAAACACCAGTTGTCCAGTATTCGTCTAATCTGGCACTATTACATATTCGCATTAGAACCATTAAAGAAAGGAACTTATATAGTTCTCCTACAGATATTCCTCCCAATCGTGTAAGACCTGAATTAATTCGTATCATATTGTTCTCACTTAAGCTGCACAATCGTCTACCAAGCGTACGCATTAGTTTGTTTGCAAATTTCACTAATAAAAGGACGATCCAAAATATATGTAAATATTTCAAGAAAATCCGTGGACAACACGGAAAGACCTGGACTATCTGTGTATGCTTCTTCTATTGATTTAAAATAACTGAAACAATCTTGCCATACAGATTCCGGTGTATATCTTCGTGTTTCTCATTTACACGTTTAATTTGATGATCTTCCCGTATATCCAAAACTTTATTTCACGCTTTTTTAAGTTCTTTTACCCCGTCCCATGCTGCTCCGATCATATATGACGTGTCTTTTAAATCAATGATTGCTTATCAGGCTTTCTTTTCCATCCTCTTCTTTTTCAAAAAGTAACTTACGTTACATTTCTTTTCTGTAATACAGTTTGAATGACTCAATAAGAAACAATTAGCAAAAGTGACAAGTTTCGCCATTTTTGAAGCGAACGGTCTGTAGCATGCAGTAGCATAGAATGATCTATAGAATGAACACAGTCAATATGCTAATATAACAGAAGTAGACTGGGATAAGCTTGATTGGTGATATTTTATCTGATCAATTCAATGCCGTTTATTTTCTGCCTATCAGTTACATATGATCCATAAAGCGGGGATGGTCGCCTGCGATGCCGACGGTTGGTTCGTGCTCTTTCAGGCCTAGTAGAGGATGGTCTTGGTGGATAGGGCGCTTCCACTTTCATCTCATCACCAATGCATTGTTAGGGCAGTGGCTGTTTCAGCACCTCAGGGATATTTATTATTTCTAAAGTAACTTTGTTATGTTATTCATTTCAAAAAAAAGTAATTTATATAAGGAAAAAAACTAGGCTCTTCATAGCAAAAAGAGACAACTCACATTATATCCGAGACAATGCTGGGTTCTGTTTCTATATTTTCAAGAGGCTGATAATATAAAAAATACAACATTATTGAAAAATGTTTGTACATTTGAATTTATGTTAAAATTAAAGTTTTTTTTACCTACAATAAAAGTATTGTGCCTCACATCCTCAAAAGGTTCCCCCACATCTTTTTCCAACAATATAAACACTCGTTCTTTGATTGATGTGAAGAAAAGTTGTTGATATGTCGCCCACCTAAAATTTAATCGTGATCTCTGCCTACCCCCTCTACAGGGAATCAGGCGTGATGTTTATGTTTGTACAATTATGATGATGATGAGATATACAGTGAAAATATATAAAATAATATAATGAAATCAAAGTAACTCCAAGGTGTGGATTATAATGTCCAATAATCTATTCAATATTTACCCACGCATAAAAAAACTTGAATTTAGTGCAAATAATATTAGTTTCATTTCGAATTTTTTTAGTTGTGCATCTAACGCAACGTCCACGCTTGAATTTATTTGAACTAGTGGTGATGGCAATTTTGTCAGGGTAATGGTCGTTTCCACGTAATCTTAAATTTTAGACCCTTTACTACATTGGGCCTTATTCTATCATTCATTTCGTGTTGAGCGGATATTTTGGCTGTTAATTCATATCTAAATTGGCGGTGGGCCAGTTGTCGAGAATCACCCTTGGAGTTATGTTGATAAAAATATAGGAATTCAATATTGAATAATTTAATAATCGTCTGAACACTTTGAGGTACCATTTCGTGGCCCTCTTGCGTTCTAGCAGGTACATAGCTAATTTCTGGTCCTTGACGTCCACTCCTCCAATGGACTTATTATACGTAATTACCATTTTGGGTTTGTCGCAGACTTGACCGGCGGCACCACACGGGATGTAGCTGCGTCGTGGAAAGTAGAAATCATAGTGACTAGCCACACGTCTTTCCACACTAACACAGCAACATCACCGCGATGTCGAGCTACTATTTCGCCTCTTTTTAATTTTTAGAGTCTATTTTGTTTATATCGTTCGGAGTGTCCGTACGTCGGCGGTTCAAAGTGCCAAGGGTCCGTATTGTGTGTTTTTAACAATCAACGTAGACCTACGCTATTGTAAGTCATCCATTACAATGCAATGACCCTTGTTTAAATATCCCTCTATATGACCCAGTACTACTTTCGATTTGGCTGCCGAGAAACCACAAATAGGTTCTGTGGTCTTTGAATCTCTACCAGAGTAAATCTTTAATTTTAATAAATACCCAGTTTCAGCCTCACATAGTTCGTAGGTTTTGATTCCAAATCGTGCTGCTTTCGATCTTATGCATTGAACCTATTTAATATCCCTTTCCAAAGCAATAGAGACTCGCATAAACTTAAAAAACGTTTGGGTGTGTAAAGGGATCTAAACTTAGAATTACAGTGCTGTACTACTAGGTCAATTTTAACAGTTTTTCGATAATTGCCCTCGAAACTTTCATTCAAATCAAAATTATCCACGATTTTTTGAAGAAAACGGAGGATTCATGAAAACCGATCTATACTCATAATTTTTCAAGGTTGGCATGCCTAAATACCAGTTGTCCAGTATTCGTCTGATCTGCGACTATCACATATTCCCATTAGAATCATTAAAGAAAGGAACTTATATAGTTCTCCTACAGATATTCCTCCCAATCGTGTAAGACGTGAATTAATTCGTATCATATTGTTCTCACTAAGCTGTACAATACGCCAAGCATAC
Organism: Leucoptera coffeella; assembly: GCA_030578115.1. Classification (NCBI taxonomy): domain Eukaryota; kingdom Metazoa; phylum Arthropoda; class Insecta; order Lepidoptera; family Lyonetiidae; genus Leucoptera; species Leucoptera coffeella. The sequence goes on along the minus strand of JAMBLF010000865.1, from coordinate 50,222 downwards.
GCATTAATTTGTTTGCAAATTTCACTAATAAGAGACGATCGCAAATATATGTAAATATTTCAAGAGAATCCGTGGACGACAGGGAAGGACTTAGACTATCTGTGCTTCTTCTACTGATTTAAAATAACTGAAATAATCTTGCCATACATATTCCGCTGTGTTATGTGTGTTGTCCTCTTCAGGGCAGGCATCATTGTCGCTGTGGTTCTCCAATATATTGAGAATTTGTTCTTCTGATAAATCAGGAGTAGTTCAGTTCGCGGTGGCTAATCTTCCTTCGTCTAATGTACTCTTTCGTATCCAACCGCATTTAGTTCATAGGTTTTCTTTACCAAAACGCCAGCGGTCTACTGTTTTTGTTACGCCGTCAGGCCCCAAGCTGTTCAGTTTTTGGGCGCATTCGTCCCACTGTCTCTTGCTGCAACTACGGCCCTTAATGGACCTATAAATCGTATCCAGAGCTATGCCGGGGTTGGACTCCAGAAAGTACACGAGGGCCTATATTTCGATTTTCATATGTCTGGGCCCACAAAAGTACCTTCTTTCATTTTATCTTCAGATAGGAATGAAAAAAAAGTTGCAGAAATTAAAAACCTTCTACTTCTTTATCCAAAGCCTTCACACTATTTTATCTATAACTTTTTTAACATGCCCCGTTTTATGTGTAAAGGGGGCAACAAAACTTTTTCTCGTGGGGCCAAATGGTCTCTCACAACGTTTTTAGTTCCAGGGATGTTGATGATGCGAAGATCCTTGGAGGTACCGATCTGTGTGAATATGTAGGTTTTCTGTAGATACTATGCGAAAGTGTGTCACCAGGTCTCACCATAACCTTAACAGCAAGGAATACAAGTGATCTGTCAATTTCCATTTCACAAGTGAACCTTATATTCGGATAAATAGCATTCAGGTATATCAACCACTTATCTACTTCTTTTGCACCTCATTTCAATATACAAAAGATATCATCGACATATCTTACCCACAGTTTAATATTTTGAGCTTCACTATTCAAAGCCTTCTGCTCAAAATGCTCCATCCAAATGTTGGCCATCACTGGGGCTACAGGACTACCTATCAACACGCCACGCCATCAATTTGAAAAAAGAACTGTCCTTGGTATAGAAAGTAATTCCCAGGTACACAATTTTCGACAAGTCAGCATAATGGATAGGAAGATCATGACTTACAAGAGACGTTCTAACAACATCAAGACAATCCCTCATTGGAACGTTGGTAAATAATCTCGACATCAAAAATCACCATAATTTCATCCGGTTCCAACTTTAGATTATCAATAATGGCGACGAAATGGCGAGAATCTTTCACAGACGGAGTTTTCCCCACTAGTGACTGCAGTACAGATGCAAGATGCTTTGCTAAATAATACGTAGGCGAGTCAATTTGACTAACAATAGAACGTAGTGGCATATTCGTTTTATGTACTTTCGGCAATCTGTGTAGCATAGGTGGTTGAATTATACTAGGTCGTGAAAGTGTTGTAAACTCATTCATTCTGATCAAGACATTCTGATGGCACTTCAAAAGTTCACGTATTCGCTTGTTTACTCTCGCTGTCGGGTTATACGACAGCGACTTATATACACTCGTGTCCATCAACAACTGACCTGTTTTAGCGTTATATTCTTGTACATTCATTAATACAGTGGCATTCTCTTTATCAGCTTTGAGAACTAAAACGTCTTTGTTTTTTCTAAGGTTCATCATCATCAAGCTTTTCGCTCACCTGCAGTAACGTTTGACTTAGGCAATATTGATTTTCGCAAGATAACGGCAACATCTTGTCCTAAGATGTCCGCCTCCTTCGAGAGTATTCTGTTTATTGAAATTGCCTCCTCTATGCTACAAATTATTGCCTCCTTTAGTATTGCTCTTGGAGTCATTGCAAAATTAAAGCCCTTTTCTAGAATGCTTTGCGTGCTCTCGTCGATGGGAAAGGTCAGTGCGGTTGATTACTAGCTGCTTGTCTGGGCGATTGCTATTGACACAACATTGAGAACCCACTTTACGTTTCCCACTATCAGCAAATTTTTTTTATACTTGCGTCGCTACTGTTTTGCCAACATTTACGCACGGTATAATGCGAATGAATCCATGTTTCATCAAGGTACGTCACCGGTTTTTTGTTCACCCTGAGGTCATTGTTTTCTTTTTTCCTTCGCAGGTAGCGAGCCCTCCAAGCGGCAATGTTTGGCTTCTGTATCAACACATGTCGCATATTTTTACATTTTTTAAATTTATAACCCAAACAATTTACTAGTATCTGCCGCAATGTGGTTATTCCACCTGAAAAACATAAAATAAAGTTCATTAGGTTTATATTACTCATTATCATATTATTATTATGATATAAGCGTCATAAATATTTTAAACAAGTGCTTGAAACCGAATTAGGTACTTAGTGATACAGAATAAGTTTTATGTATTACACGCATCACATCAACACCTGAATTTAGGGTGATTGGGCCATAGTCGACCATGCTGGCCCTGTCGGTTATTTTACGTATTCTTTCTACATATTATCATACCTACTTATATGACTTAATTTTTTTCTATAGATTGAAAACTAGACAGCATGTGAAAACACAAATTAAATGCTTACCTGGGAAATTTAAATCCTTTTTTGCAGCCGCCAATATTTTTTTCAAGGTCGGTACTTCTTTTCTAACTGTATAGAAACTGTTGACAATATTTCGCAATGCGCATAGATCAAAATTGACCAGTTCGATCTTTTTGGCGCTTGTTCTTCTTTTTTTACCTGGTGTAGACAGTCTTGGTGTAGGTATTGGACCTGAATCTGACACCGATGATGTACCAGGCACGGGCGAATCATTTTGTCGTACAACCATCCCTTCGTTTTTAATTTTCATCAGTGTTCTTTATGATATACCAGTAGCTGCACAACTTCTTTTTATTACTTGGTCTACAGGTATTATAAATGGTTTATTTGCTTTCTCATTTTCAAAGAATTTTAACACCTTTAATATAAGAGTCCTTGCCTTACTATGAATTGTCTTGCCCATATTGTTGGTGCAAGCAACAGGCTCACTAAAGCGTAGAAAATGTCCAAACAAAAACAAACTTTACAAAAAAAAACTTAAAGCAAAAACTCAACAAAAATAGTAATAACAACAGGGGATTTAAATTGCACTTGACAATTAAAACGAGGCACGCGCAACGGTAACAAAGATGCTATCGGTACTGAGCGCTTATGGCGAACGCGGGGCGCCGCGCGGGGAAGCGGGAGAGGGGTCGCATTCCAGCGGGGTGCACAGTTGACTCGTGAGAGTTGTAGAGATGATGAAGATGATTCTATTGTTGGGTAAAGATCGTTAGATAAGTGAAAGAATCTAGCTATTTTCTTCCCACTCATACTAAGGGCAACTCCTTATGAATGATAAATTTGCCATAGATAAATGTTTCGGAGGAAGTCCATGTTTCTTCTAATTTAAGAGGAGGCCCGACCAAGTATAACTCCAAAGTGTTTAGGAAGGAAAGATGTCGTTCATTAATCTGGGACGGAGTCATGTTTTTAGGATATGTGATCTTTATTATTTGGTTATCTCCTTTGCCCATCATTTCTAGTCTCCCTGTCACTTTTTCCGACACTAATAGAAATAGACATACGGTCCAGATGGTCCAACCTTTCTGCCTCAAACCTTCTACAACCCCTAATATACAATTCTCCAAGCCGAAAAGATTGTCCATCATTTTAAAGACCCCGGCGTCTGCTTCCCTCATGTTTGAGTTCCATTTGTCGAAATCCAGACTAGAATACCTAACGTTGAAGACAATCTCTAGTCCACTTTTTTTAGTTGTCTTTGTGAATCTAATATGTTATTTGTCAATGTCATAATGACAAAGCGTGAAGTGACGATGGTAGACATCATCACTTCAGAGGAAATTTGCAAGATTTCTCTGCTCTGCTATTAAGGCCTCTGTTATGACTACATACATCCTTTTGAAGAGGGTGAGTAAACCAAACATTCTTGCTTTTATCTTGCCCTCTCTCTCCTTTGGACAAACACCGACAACTCTCTCTTGAGTTGGAAAGCCAGACTTATCTACCAATGACAGAAATGCCTCTGGGTCAGAGAGGACAGATTTTAGCCATTGGACTAATGCAGACCGGGCTTCAGCGAAGCCAATATTAAAAGTGGTCCTAATGCTTTTTATGAGTTCGTTATAGGGTAATGACATTGCCTTGTCCGCAAGCATTTCAAGTATATCAAACTTTGGATCTATTGGGAATGTTTTGTTGAATTTTATCAGATCCCAGTGGGTAGAATAATCAAGGGGAAGTGTTGGAGGAGCCTCTCCTTTTCTCAATGATATTGAGATTGGATGATATATAGAAAGAGCAGACAAGTCGACAATGTATGCCTCAGCGCACACTCATATTCATCCCCAAAGTATGCAGCGGAGTCTTGAATCTTTTGCAACCTATCCTTCTCATTCATGATAACTTCTATCTCTCGATGGATCCCAGCCATCTCAGCCTTCAATTTCCCATGGCCACTAATTAATTCAATAATCTCTTTCTCACTATCATCTCTCTCTAGCAATAATTTTTCATTCAAGACCTTAATCTCTTTTAGCTCACTCAGTGTCAGCCTTAGTTTCGTCTCCAGTTCACGAATAGTTGTGCTTCTGGTTACCACAGACATTCTGTCTTGCACTAGTTCCACAGTACACAATCACAAATGTGCAAGTCAAATGCCAAAGTCCTCGCACCCCACAAGCGCCAAAACCACAAGACTCGGGCACAGGAAGCTAAATAGGTATTTCTTAATCAAGAAATCATGTACTAGCGGTTCCCAAACTGACTAAGCCAAGCAATACTAGAGCCAGAAGGATCCGAGAAACGATTTTATTCAAACTGTACACTACCTTACAAACAAAAAAATCAGAATCTTCCGTGCACTAATCTCCAAATACTAATCAAATTTAAAAACCACACACTTCAGATAAGTTTATGAAATACAACTTCAACTCTTATAACAATTAAACTGAAAAGAATACACTGATTGTATCTGTTATAGGTTATAATTTATTTATTTTTATATGGATTAATTTTTAGATTTAAAGTTTATTGTTATATTTAATGTCCTTCAATATCATTTAATAACATATGAGAACTAAACTATGAATCTGTTAATAACACCTAGTTAAATTAAATTAACAAATTGATTTTCGATTTTAAACTGACCGACATTTAATCACGAGTAAATTTATTATTGAAGATTTTTTATAAGAATAGATATTTAATTTGTTTTTTTATACCGGAACTAATTTGTAATGTATTACTAAACACTTTTAATTATAAATTAAGCTATATAGTTTATTTTAATACCTATTTATGAATTTATTTCCTCAGAGCTCAAATTTTACGTCCACTTATAACTAGGGTTGCCAGCCGAAAAGGACATTAGGCTAAACTCCCTTTTTCTTATAATATCTCTTTAAGAATACTTCAGCAAACTTTCCAGTTATTTTCTGTTTTAAGAATGAGTTTCCATGCCTAAACTGTTTTGCTTTCTGCTAAAGAGCCATGACACCCTTGACAGGGTCGATTATTGGGTGTTCCCAGATTCGATAGAGTCCAAACGCTTGTGAAATTTTTGTTGATGACTTATCGTATAGCTCATTTAAGTATGCTTAACTGTTTTGAATATGTGAATTAAACAAAGGAAAATCTTATCTAGCATACTAGATCAACTAGATGCTAGCGTACGCATTAGTTTGTTTGCAAATTTCACCAATAAGAGACGATCGCAAATATATGTAAATATTTCAAGAGAGTCCGTGGCCGACATGGAAGGACCTGGATTATCTGTGCATGCTTCTTGTACTGATTTAAAATAACTGAAATCATCTTGCCATACATATTCCGCTGTGTTACATGTGTTGTCCTCTGCAGGGCTGGCATCATCGTTTCTTTGGTCCCAATGTATTGAGAATTTGTTCCTCTGATAAATCAGGACTAGTTCAGTTCGCGGTGGCCAATCTATCTTCGTCCAATGTTGTGCTCTGTCTCGACTATCCCACTCGCAAAGAAAGCAAGGAAATTTTGTATAGCCACCTTGTTGACTGAGCAGCATACCTAAGAATTTCAAATCTCCATAAGCCATCCAATTATGTTCTTTGTACATCATTTTATCACAAAATTATTTTAAAATGTTTGTACATTTGAAATTATGTAAAATTTAATGTTCATTTTTACTTACAATAAGAGGATTGTGCCTCACATCCTCTAAAGGTTCCCTTACATCTTTTCCCAGCACTATAAACACTCGTTCTTGAGTTGGTGTCAGGGAAAATTGGACGTAGTTAAGCAGAAAGGACTCAACCCACAAAATGACACTTTTGAGCTATGGGCGTTAGTAGTTTGAGCTTTAAATTTATCTAAAAAAACTTACATAAATAATTGAAAACCTTTTTATGTTACAATAATGGATTCATAATATATAATTTGCTTTAGAATCCGAGATATAAAGTTAAATGTGGGTTGAGTCCTTACAAATAAATGTAAGTTTGTTAAGACAAATATTTTTTATTCATTTCTCAAAATTGACTCAAAACTACCCTCTGACTAGAAACATCCTAATAAATAAAACAAAATTACAAAAAAATATTGGATAGGTTTTTTATTTCTTTACCTTGAAAACAAAGCTAACAAAATCAGATACAAACACTATCAAAAATGAAACAAGATAGAATTAACCAACAGCTCAAACGCGTTAGCTCATCAATTTTATCAGTAATCATCCAAATGAAAGTCCAGAGTTGCCCCGTATCCATCAACATCCTCATTAATATTGCTGTTTCCCTTTAAATTATTGTAAAATGCGTGACAATCTTCAGGAATTAACCCAAACATAGATCTGAGATGTTCAATCTTTGCTTGAGGAATGGGTTTTCCTTGGGGCCAAAGCACCTCAAAATCTTCATTTGAAAATTGCATCACAACACCTTTGTTTTTTTTGACAAATCCAGTTTTTGACTGTCGCCACTCTCTGATATCATAGTAACTAAGTGCTTCTCTTCTTTTTTCAGTAATATTTGTTTCGTTTTCAGCCAGTTTATTTTAATTCTATTTGTACATATTTTGCGGTTAACTATTTTTTTGGCATTTTTCTGATACTCAAAAAATCTTGTGTGGTCATTCTTTTGACATGAAGGGGATTTCTCTTTTTAGAGATTTTCATGATGTTCATGTATTCTTCTGGGGTGTAAACTCGCTCGTGATGCTTAAGCTCATTTTCAATTTTGCTGAAATCAGTGTCATTAGGAAGGAAAGAATGGCCCGACTCTAAATATTTCAAAGTTAAAGTTTTAAGATTTGGGTGACTGCTAAGTACAGTATTTAACATGAGAACTATTTTTATGTTCCGGTTTTGACCCCCACAACAGTCGCTCCAAAGGACTAAATCCTCTACATCATCTCTCAAATCGTTTTTAATGAATTTGATAAGACATGACCAACTTCTTGAGCTCCTGTTCCGGCTTCTCCTTCAACCCAGATTTTGCACTTTGATCGTTAGAACCAACATGGATTCCAGCATTGTAAATCCATAATTGACGCTTGTAAAATACAATGTTGGTAGGTATGCGTGGCAAAGGTAGAGTTTTTTCGAGATCATAGGTGACACATTCAAATTTGGGATCAGATTTAGCTTGTGCTAAATCTTGAGACATCTGCTTGCGAAGATTTTCCGCTCTCGTTTGATAAGCATCTCTTTGCTGGATCAATGATTCTTTTTCTTCTGGTATACAACACTTTTTAATCTCGAGGGCTAATAAATCGCATTTTGTGCAGGTATCCTTCTTTAAGGATTTAGAGCGCAGGTTGAAATACGTATAAAATATGCGTTTCAGTATAGCAAAAGACACGCATTTCTTAGTACTGCCGAACTCTTTTTTAAATTCTGAATTATAGATGTTATAAATTTTTTGAATCGTCATACCCACTTTTAAATATTTCGTGTCATTGTTTCGTTCTCTCCGATAGTGAGATTCATATTTTGGAAGAGAATTAATAACTTTTCTCACAAAATCTATACCTTCCTCAGGGGTCTTATTCCGCCCACCTTGCTTTTGACCTCTTTTGTCTTTATAACTTTCTTTTGTGCGTTGTTTGGCCAAACACATGTCAACTCTTTTAGATGATATTTGGAAATTGTTCAAGAACATTTGCTTACAAACAAGTATTTCGTCGATGTAATAATGCCTTCTGTATTGTCTAGGTCTCTTTTTATCAGTTTTGGTTTTAGTTGTAGTGTATGATCGAGTTTTTTCGGATTCTTTGACATTATTCAAAATGTATAACAGCTGAGCTTCATAAGACCCCAATATAATGAATTTGTCAAATTCTTGTTTTCGTGTTTCTGTTGGAACAAGTACGAAACAGTGTTGCTGGCAAGTGCACGAATAGTCCTTGAAAACTTTTGATTTTACTAGTTCCTCTTTCACGTGATACGGTAAATTCATGTATTTTCTATGTTTTTTCTCAAAGAGACAATATTCAGGGTGTTTTCTTTTGCGTCCATGCTTAGAGCGGCCCATCGTCTCCTTGTCGTCATTAGTTTCAGTGATAGGATCAGCAGCTTCTACTTCGGGATGAATAGCTTCAGTATCTAATCCCTGAGACATTGAAATTATTTCATCACCCATTGACTCGTTATGAACCGCATTCAAATTGATGACTGGGGTTTTATTGCCTCGTATTTTTATACATGTATGTGATCTATTTTCATTATCATGTACCATAGCTATATGAGTTTGAATAATATTGCCTGTTATGGTTTCATCTTCCGAATTGTCACTTTCGGCAATTCTTAAGCCGTTCTTTGGTTTTGTTGGTTTTTGTTTTCCAGTTTTGGTTTATGTGAGTACATTCTGGACTGCTGGAGAGCACAACGTGGCACCAAAAATAATCTTCATTTAGAAGGGTCACTATATTGCTAGTGACCCACATATTGACTGTGAAATGGTGAGGACTATCCTCTGGAGTAGCCTCACCACAGTTGAGACAATGCTCATATCTAATGAAATGCGTCATGCGTCATGGCCATTTAGCATCCGATATACAGAGAGCATACTGCTCTTTCGTCAAAAAGTTATCAACGTCAATTGTAACTACCATCTGAAAATAAATATTTAACCTTAATTTACAGAGATAAAACTAAAATTATTACAGCAAATTAATTAAATATAAAAATGTACATTTTTATCAAATTCGACAATCGTGACCATCTTGAAATGAAAACATAAATGTAATATTTTGTAACAGCCCGTATGGAAGCGGCGCACGGTGATCAAATTTTAGGTTTTAGGTGTAGAAAAATATTTTGTTAGTAAAAATATTTTATTTGGTTTTATTTATGATTAATCCAATTAAACAAGTATTTAAGTATGTAATAATATTATTTTTTTATTAGAAAAAAATATATATTTGAATTTTAACACAATATTTAATTATAATTAATAAAAACACAAAAATGAATTAATAAAGATATGAATATTTTTAGGATTTTTACTCTGTTTCATCTAGTAAACTGACTACTTCATTGGGTAATACAGTTTTAGCTTTTGGAGGTACTGGACGAAGACTAGTTATTTTGGAATCTGATGTTACTTCCAAAATATTAAATAAATCTTCGTTAGTTTCTTTGCGAGACATTTTCCTGGTGTTGTGTTCACGGTAATATTTTACTTCTTTGTGTCTACACTCTTGCGCGTCTTCTCCTAATTGCCCAATAGGTATCAAGAAATGTTCGATAATATCCTTTCCATGCATTAATACTTAATGTAATGTGGGTGGCATATCATACCACTCATATAACTGAACATAAAGTTTTGCTGTGGCTTTTGCATAGTCATCAAAACGAGACGAGTTAATTTTGTATGGACAATTTAGAGTTTTAAGAATTATACCAAATCTCACAATCAAATCTTTATTTATACCAATAATAGAATGGGTTATATAAGAATGAGCAAAGAAAGTTCGGGCTGAGTTGTCATCATTGGTGTTCCCTAACCCTTGTTTGGGTATATCCACCAACAAACCTAACTCGGTCCTAAATGCTTTCTGAATAGCACATGTTCTGTCTGCAACGATTTTCTTATTTACTTCTCCACGAGCTTGCCACGATTGAATCGTTAATTTATAAGAAATATTGAGTAAGCATTCATAAAAACGTATGTAAGCGTGAAGAGGTGAGATGCCAAAGTCCAATGTATTAGGATCGTATGGTATTGGATCTGAATCTACAAGTTTATTGAAGTCGGTAGATTTTGCTTTACAAATATAACATTTTTGGGTAGATTTATTAGATGATAATGTGTTACAAATCTTACCATATACCATTGTTTTCAATAAAATATGTTCAACACTAAAAGTACGATCACATACATTGACTGTTGTAGGAATTAAGTTCGCTTCGACTGGAATCTGTTTCATAACCTAATCATCTAAATGAATAGGTAAAATGAATTAAAACCAAAGAAGAAATACTGTTTGCAAATAAATTAAGACTTCTGTGATAATACTAAATAATTACAAAGCATCTCTCAATTAGAAATTACATTACCTTCGCAGGAAAATATAACTTAGATATCTATACGAATTTCTCACGTTAGGCAATCATATTTCTACAATTTAAATTGATTTAAATATAACTTTGCCAAACCACTAACACTTATTGTAGCATATAATATGCTTCTACTGTTACCTATTGTAAATATAATATATAATACTTACATTTTCTTAACTTTCCAAACAAATACGCACAACAAGAACACAACACGATTACGCAGTACGCAGTAACGTTTCATACTTTTAAAAAATCAGTCAAAACATTCAATAATTCATTGAATGAAAGTTTGTACATATCGGTCAACATTTCATTCACATATTGTGTGCTTATTTAAATGAATTTAACTTCAATTGCCTTCTTATAGACCATATATTTGCGACGCAATACTTCGCGCGCGGATTTGCATTCCGACATAAAAGCCGTAAATTTTTTGGCGCGTAAATCCGCGTTCCGACAAGTCGGAGTCATGAAAACTGTCGGCGTCGCCGTCATCTGAAACAATAATAACAATACCAATCAATCGTATCAGTGTCATCAAAGTAAGTTCATTGTTATTAAGGTATTAGGCAAGTTTTTTTACAAACGTTTGCAGTTGATATTATTGGACGCATTTGCCTCAAAACTTGAAGGGGTCTCAAGTTTATTGCCATCTGAAAAATATATGATAATGATAATGTTACCCGTCCAACATAGTGAATTACTTAAGCGGATGCGAGTGCCGTGAGAAAGAAAGAAGAAACGAGAAACCCGTGCATTTAAAAATAAGACAGACGTTAATGAAAACCGTGAAACGTAAAAAAAGAAAACACGCAACCAAAGCAGTTAGTTCAGCAAATTACACAAGCCTTTAAATAAGTGCCCTTACTGTTGAACCACGCCTTTGAATCGATAAAGTATGTTGTAATTATTGTTGATGTGGTCCCTCACCTAAAAGACTCGAAAGAACTCCCCTCCGACATAGTTCTCTCGTCTCCACTGGGGACAACTGACGAGGACCGGGATTCCCCAGACCCTCCCTCCTGCGTTTCTTTTAATTTATTTATATTTGGGTTCAGTTCCATTTAGTTTCCACGATAACCGGGTTTTTGACGCTGCGCCGCCGCAGTGACCCGGATGCGACAGCGCTCCTACTACGCCTGGAGGGACAGGACTTCCCCCAGAGTTGGCCACTAATGGCTGATCAACCCGCCAGTCACTTCGAAGAGCACCCCGACGCCGCGCTAGGCCCATGTGGGCGCCCCAACGCCGGGAATTAGTGATTTTTTTTATAGAGCTGGTCTTCTCGCGGTCCGGGCGGCTAAGCCAAGACCCTCGCCCCTGTCTGGAGCCGCTAGACTTGACAACAACACTCCAGAACAGGATTACGAGTTAGACAGTGGCAGTGCAGGTTCTCTGCACCACCAGCCCAGCCACACCACTGAGGTGCTCCAGGCCTAGCCAAGTCCCCATCCCGCACCCCTTCTGACAGAACAGCCTAGCAAAATTCAAATGGCGGCCAAACGACCTTGTTTGATTCCGCGGTGTCAACTGTCAGGCGGACTGTTGCGAGACGCGCGCTTTTCAGACTTTTACGATTATTAACTTATATACCTTTTTTGTTAGGTTTAAAGCAATAAATACGTGATTGTAAGCTTCCTAGATTAATAAATTAGTAATTAACATAGTTTTTTTACAATAATTTAGACAAATAATTCTAAAAACAACAGTAAATAAAATTTTTAGACTGGTTTGAAATCACTATGGTCTAAGCAAATTATCTAAATATTAATGAAAACACGCACCAAATTTTAAATATTCTAGCAAAACAGGTTCATTATTTACTTCGTGTCCATTGTTATCACTATTAATAACTTGTTCTTTAGAAAATTTAGAAAAAACACTCAATTAGCGGTACTAAAATCAAGACACTGCAACCGTTATTCATTTCTACACACTCTCGCAGAGTGATTAAATTTCAAACACTTAAAACATTGTTGAAGTGGTGGTGCATAAATTGAAACTTGAAGCCGCCACTTGCCTAAATAAATATAGTTTTAAGAGATTCGCGACTTATACTCATGATTAATAATTATTAACGGGACTTATCGCGTAAGTTTATATACTTTCTACTATTTCATTTTACCTTTTATTTTTTTTTACTTTTTATTTTACATAAATATATATTTATTTATTTTACATAAAATTACCTTTTATTATACATAAATTTACGCGATAAGTCCCGTTAATAATTATTAATCATAAATAAATATAGTCAGATAATACTCAACAAACAAATGTAACTGAAATTAATGGAAGTGGAACGAGTGTACCATCAATCTTCTTCATAAATCTTCTTACTCCAACTATTTCATTTTCAGAAGTCAGCTTTTTATGTATTTCCACATTGCTGTATTCGGTAGGTATGTGACGCACTACACCTATTCGTTAGCTTCTTTAGCCCTCTTGAAGATTAAAGCAATTTTATTGGCATGAGATCGTCGCATTTCAATAAGGCCCATAATATCCTTGAATAACTTTGATAGTTGGAATGGGTTTTTGATGCCAATTTTTTCGCTGCAGTTCTTCGAAGAAGGTGTAGTCAGATTTCAACACTGTTTCAGCAACTGCCAGTACTGTAGTTGTGGAGCTTGTGGGAGAATGGGTTCTTTTAATTCCTTTCGATAGGTCTTGGCTTAGTTCAGGTATAATTTCACAGTCAGGAGTATCAATCTCTTCGTTATCTATGATTCTAACGTTATGTGAAGGATGTTTAAATGTCGTATTTAATGGTGGGTATTGATCTACTGGCGTATCTACTTGTTCAGATTGAGACAAGTGAGATGAAGGCACCTTTCCTATTTGAGTGAAAGTCATGTTTTCTTGATTTTGGTTCAGTATCTTGTCACAGTTTTTGGCTACATGACCTTCTGAATTGCAAGAGAAACATTTGATTACATCTTTTGTTACATAAATCCAGTAATTAGTATCTTCGAAATTGATTTGGAAAGAATCGGGTAACAAATAAATCTCTTCGGGCCGGATGTAAACTTGCCTTCTAAAACTTAATATATGTGAAAATTGTAGGTTCGTCACTCCAGCTTTCAAGTACACTATAGTAGACTGCAACTTAACACCGAAACCCTTTAATTTCTCTACTAGTATTGAATTTGGTATTACCGGGCAAACATTTGACAACAGGATTCTGGAATTTCTAGATATGAGTGGTCTTACTGTGAGGTCGATTCCCTTGAGATGAATGCATTTGTTCGTAAGGCTTTGAACTTCTTCTTCTTATTCTTATATATCTTTCATTTTATTTTGCCATATTTTAGCATTTATCATCTTATGGAATCGCATAAATTTTGAACTACCACCTTTCGTTTTTATATCTTCTCTAGTCGCCATGAGAGAAACAATGCTGGATGTGTTTAATTAATAGTTTTAAGAGATTCGCGATTTATACTCCTGATTAATAACTAGCGGGACTTATCGCGTATGTTTTTATATAATACAGTTACCTTTATTAACCCTAATTTTATTATAAAAACATACGCGATAAGTCCCGCTAGTTATTAATCATGTGTTTAATTCATTTCTATTATGAGTTTTGATATTTTTTAAGTCACTGAATTTGCAATCTACTGAGGCATTGGAGAATGGAAGGACTAACAATAAGCCCAGAGCAATTTTTAAATTAAGAAACATAAGATTCCCTGCTCCATTTTTTGAATTGAATAGCATTCTATGTCAACGTCTTCGATGCTATTGTTGAATTACTTACTCAAACCGTGTTCTTCCCAATCTAAAAGACTATGAGCCTTCACTCATCATCCTGTTTTTGCTGGTCAACGAAATTTTGAAGAATTGGAAAGCGCTTAATCAATGGGTTTAAGTGATTTGATTGGGTTGAATAATCAGTTACTTGTGTTGAATAATGATTGTCTCTTATTTATTATTATTGCTCTACCACTCTTATAGCAGAGACGCAGTAGTGACGGAGTTGTATCGCCGTTATTGTTAATTAGCGGAATAAGACCCCTTTTCACAGTTACTTGTGCTTTTGTGAATATATCTCTCTAAATGGATAGGTAGGTAGTGTATAAAAAAATCGAATGGCTAATGATTTTTGTGATTATTACTTATTTTCGAATTTGATTATGTATTGTAACTGTTCTAAATAGGAAATAAACTTGTAAAATAAGGGTTTTTTGTATAGTTACAAATGAATCGTAGTTATTTTCTTTAGGTGCATATTATAGGTTTCAGTTTATATGCTATTCAATTAGTTGCTATGTAAAATAATTGTATATAATAGTGTACTCGTATTTCTCGTTTGCCAGACAATTGATGTATTTAAAATTTGTACATATTTTATTTATGAAATAAAACTGTTTAAATCTTAACGTGTTTTGTTTTATTTTAAGATTTAATTCCTGTGTAGTGTATTTTCGCAAAGATTTTATGGAACAAGATAAGATGTTATCCAGTATTGTGCTAATGGGGATTTAATACAATGTCTCTAGTGCTTTTCTTCCCGGCATAGCGTCATAGGCTTGTAGAGTTATACAAGTAGAAATCAATAAAACAGTACATAAGAATATTTACACATGTTTATTATCACAAATGTGGAAACTATTTGATAACAAAATGTATGTTCACTCACATTTTATCAACCAAATTTTACAAGACAAAAAAAGACAAATGGGTTCACGACCATTAACCCATGCGGGGTAGTCGGAGGTTCAGGTATCCATCTCCGCAATCTCGGAGGTAGTAATTCTATGGCTACCTCGAACCCGTGTTGACCAGATAGTACTGAATGTGACAGGTGGCAAGCCTTGTTGCCATTTACAAGCACTAACTATTACTTGTTCGGGAAACAGTTTTACAAGACTCAGTCAAAAGCATAATGGCTAAAGTAATATGAAGGTGACACTGATAAGTATTCTGAATTTATATCCAATTTATCGGACATCAATGACATATCCTACTGTGATTTTACATTATTCACCGTTATAGTGGATCATAATAAAATCCAATGTGATACTCATCTTAGTTTTACAATGATCCATCAAATAAAAATGAAGTTAGTTATATTATTTATGACTCATAGTTAAATTTGATAGGTGTGATCTGTTCCATTCATCTGCTGTGAAAATAATGCAACACAAAAATCTCAATCCCAATATGAGTCAGTTACAATAGACCAACTCAGCTAATCTACAAATTTCAGTGTCTCCAGATGTTTGACTTATATACAAACTTAAGTCCTCTTCACGGGATAAGTAAAGAACCAAATATTTTGAATTGTACCCATTATGCAGTACCAAAAAGACAAAGAAATTTACATGTTTCCATTCTCATCCACTTTCATTAACAGTAAATTATGACTAAAGCGTTCATTCATACTACATTAGCTCTATGTGGTCTTCTGCCAAAACTTGGCGCTGTTCCTTGGAGTCTTTCCTTTGCCGCTGTTTTTTTTTGGTGCGGAATGACTTTCCATGCCTCCGCTGGACGCTGTCTCTTCGTTTTCTGACTGCGTTTTGAGGGTTTTCTTCACGAACAGTATCTACAAAGTAAGTTTACACACATTTTAGTTTTAAGAGATTCGCGATTTATACTCATGATTAATAACTAGCGGGACTTATCGCGTATGTTTTTGTTTATTATACAAAAACATACGCGATAAGTCCCGCTAGTTATTAATCATAAGTACATTATAAGTAGAAAAATGCGTAAATAATGAATACTACAAGGGTACCTTAAATACAAGGAAAAATTTTGTGACTGCATTAAAAAAAGGTTAGCCGTATCTTACTCGTTCTTCATGCAATAGACAGCATTAAATATGACTGGCTGTAAGTGTATGTGTGTAAAATATATTATTAACTTTTATATTATGTAAAATGTAACTAATAAATCCAATAAGTAAGACCCAAAGTGCAAATAGACAATCATCCAAATAGTGTATAGTTATAATTTTCTTTGTTTATGTATGAGTAATGAAGCGGCTGTAGCCTAGTGGGTAAGACCTCGGACTTCGTATGAGAAAGGTCCTAGGTTCGAATCCCGACTCTGGCATGTACCAATGAATGAAATTTAAATGTGTGTTTTTAATTTACGTACATAATTTACAGTCGCTAACGGTGAGGGAAAACATCAATCTCTCAGGATAGGTAATAGTCAGTGCCTATATACGGCAATACGGTGCACTACCTATCACGTTGGGCGCTGTCTATCTAGTGATACGCGGGCTTCGTTCGAATGACCCATACCTAACATGCCTTCGAAATTTCAGAGATGGGCATTCAAGCCTCTGACTACCCCGCCATAATAAAAAAGGGAGTGTGTATACACAAGTCGTGAAGCGTATGTTATGTATGTTTATGTATGAGTGTCAATGAGGCGAAGGTGGTTTCTCAGGATGCCTCTCTCTACCCCTGTATAGAGAAACGGGCATGATGAGTATGTACTACTTACCTCCTGCTCAATAGCCTGTTGATGTCTCAGTGACTTCTGCTTGTGCTGGTTTGCCCGTTGAATATGCTTGTCCACCGAGGCGAGAACCGCTTCACAAGCCCCACACCAGTCTGTAAGCACATCAGCTATGGCGGCTGCATCTTCTAAACGAGCATCTCTGCCTAGGGCTACATCTACTTCTACTCTTTTGCATTCCTGGTCTAACTTGCCATGGATTATGTCTGGAATAATAAGTGAAAAACATAAACATTGAATTGAATCTTGTAGTTATAGTGTGTCTGTTGCTTTATAAACTATCAGGTTTGAAATGGAATTGATAAACAATATTAGTGACAGGTTCCTTTATCACTGCTCAATATATCCCATTTGCTCTAACATCTTGCCAAGAATATAAGCAACTGAAGTGTTATATTTACTTCTCAAATTAGCACAGATTAAAGAAATATATCAGAATTTATGTCAGTTTAAAAATTAGATTAACTAAAATACATAAATACTACATCTGGCAACTAGTACTGAAAGAATGATAGCCCAATTGTTAATCACTACATAGTATAAAACAAAGTCGCTTTCTCTGTCCCTATGTCCCTTTGTATGCTTAAATCTTAGAAACTACGCAACAGATTTTTATACGGTTTTTTTTATAGACAGAGTGATTCAAGAGGAAGGTTTTATGTATAATGATTAATAATAATATAATTAATAATAATAATATTAATATATTTTAATTTCTAGAGTAGTTTTTGCTTTTCCACTTATAACTGTTTAATTTAATTTAGTTATTTCTAAAATTAATATAATATAAAAGTAGCAGGATACATTATATCTAGTGTATGTACCTATGTCTGACTGTTAGAAATGTTCAATAAAATATGTACTCATTGGCACTATAGGTCTACTTTCAGTAATAGTTTTTAAGTAATACTTGTAATGACTGTTTGTTGCCACAATAAAGGAAATAAAATAAATAAATAATAACATTCATTAAATAGCTAGAAGTACGGAGCGGGTCGCTAGTAAGTTATAAGCATAAGCTATTTAAAACATTCGTTACTAAGTTAATGCCTATTCATGTTGCAGATTAGCTTAAGACAAGCTTGTTAAACTAAAAATTAACTATTACCTGCATAAATAGCTTCAATGATCAAGTCTTCCAGGTCTCGCACATTCTTTATATCCAGTTCTTTGAGTAAAACACTGTAGGGGATGCATTTTTCTTGGGTAGCCAGTGTTGCTATGGTCAAATGCTGCAACTTCTTACATTGGGCCGGTGTTAGTTCAAGGAACTCTGATTTGTTCTCTAAATAGTCCTTGTAGGTTCCATAAGCAAACAGGTTTAGGGTTCTGAAGTGTTTTTCATATGTACCTGTTTCAAGCTGAAAATTGAATGCAATGTAAAGGTAACATCAGGTAAAGAACTTTTAATCATTTTAGGCCAAGCAAATAGTTTGTGTAGTGATCAGTTAGTATTATGGGTGCAGTTTGGAATTATTTACCCTTAGTCACTAAAGAAACTTAAATTAATTATGAAGGTACAATTAGTACACACTTTTGCAAGAAGGATCTACAAAATGGCAATGTTTGTTGAATTTTGATCAATGTTTCAGATATGAAACTATATCATTTTATTTTGATATAATTGCTTAACACCATAAAACAAAATGTAGACACAGGTATAAGAATAATATATTAGTATGATGTAGGTAAAAAATAAACTAACCTCTTTGATATTAGGCATTTCCAAAAGTTCCCCGAATACATGCACACCGGGAGCTTCCAGAACCTGCTTTATCAATTCCGCACAGGCTGAACCCTTAGCGCCTTTAGCTAACAGAATGAATTGTTCTAATGGATGGTTGCTGGAATATGATGCTGATAATGATTCGTCTTTGTCCATGCTGATAGGATTCATTGTTAATGATTTTATAGTATTCTTTTAGAATGTTAAATATCCAATCTTAGTTTCAATAGTATACTATAACTAAATTTACTATGTATTCACTATATTTATATTTTTTGTATTCGATGCTCTTGCTTGTTCTCCGTCTTCGTCGTCGGTTTCCAATATTCAATTTTTTTATTATTTTACTGACAAGCACAACCTTGTGAATATTTTGCTTGTATACAGAAATGAAGAGTGAGTTCAATAAACATATAAACAATGAAAATAGTTATGAATGGGGAAGAAAACTGCACTTTTATTCCTGTAGGTCTCAGTACTAGTAGCCATAAAAATACGCATATATAAAGGAGATCATATATAGCAAATAATAATATCGATTTCGATAACATAAGTTTATTTGAGGATTATGACGAAAAAGATATGAAAAGGTTTCGGATATGTCATTACACTAAATACTTCGAGTAAATTAATTTTTCTTGGGTTGTATTGACAAGTGTACTACAAGTAGTGGATTTGGAATACTCAAATAAATTCCCAACAATAGTTCGAGCCTCGATTTAGCCAAAACAGTCAAAAGTCTTGATTGATTATGTTTCAACCTATTCACAAAACTGTTTTGTGTGGCAATATTACAGTCGGCAGACATTGACAATAAAATAAAAATAATACTGCAGAAAAATGGCGTCCGGTTTTTTGTGTGTGTGCTAGGGTTCATTGTTGTAAAAAACCGATAATTAGATCGAACTAAAAGTGTCACTAATTGTGCAGGCCCTTTGCATACATAATAATGGACTAGATAATACCTATTTGGACGCAAAAAGTGTGTACATTGGAAGTGAATTAGCAGTTTTGTCTAGTCGCTTGTAGCGTCGTCGTCTTGTGAAGTCGTTGAATTGGATGAACATTTTCGATCCCTGGTGACTTTATTGGTGTATAACCTTGTCATATAATCTAAAAAGTGGTCAAAAATTCATGTATTATTAGTGGAAACGTGAAAAAGAGTCGGCGTCGTCATGTTGTGATTGTATTTGATAAGCGTGTATGCATGGGTGCGTTATATTGATGGAGTGTGAGTGTGCTTACATGCCCGCTAATTGTGTGAACTGTCATGAGGAGCCGTGTATACTTGCGCGAAGTGTTTCTGTGTTAGTTTTTATTTGTTTACTTATTTGAAACCTTAGAATTTAGGGAAGATGTGTATGCCGACCCCTAACAATGTGTCCGGTTTCGGATATTCCTGGGGTTTCACCAGCTCTGGAGAGCTCACGAAGACGGAGGTGGATCCTCCCAGTAGTCTCAGCTATACCCTCGGGAACACGGTACGTATATAACAATTATTTTAACTAGTAGAAATGAACAAAATTATTGAAAAAAATAAATAAAAATCATTAGATATTAACATTATAATATACGCATTTTTTCATTAGATATTCCTAAAATATATTTTTATATAATTAATAAAGTTACATATTATTGCAAAATTACTCTTTAACCCAATGCATGAGTTTATGATGAATTATATACCCAATTGATATGAGAAAACTCTGAAGGAGCTTAAGTAAATTTAATTTCCTGCTTGTAAAATTTTTACTACTGATACAGTTGTCCTGTGTTAGTCAAGTATGTAAAAAAAGTTAGGAAGCTTATTGGTTGCCTTTTTCCTAGTGTTAAGAGATTTATATTTTATAACTACATGGTCATACTTAGTTTTCACTTAAGCTAAACATGGCTGTTCAGATATAGGTATAGCTATAAAGATAATTCAATGTCCTTTAGTTTGTTACTATAGGTCCTTTAGTCACGCAATAGGTTATATTGTTCCATTTATGCTATGAAATATTGAAATAAATGCCATCATAGTAATATGAATGGCAATAGTGATCCAGGAGATTTTTTTTCTGCAATGTTGAGTTCACTATGAAATGTATGTATAGGGTAAAACATCTCAAGGCTTATATACTGTGAAATTTGAGTCAATGAATAAAAATTTTTGTGCTATGCTAATCTGGGATGTAAAAAGATTGCTAACTTGCTGCCATTCTACCTGCCATGTTGCAGTAAACCGGATCTATAGGGACAATGGGCTAGCATCCTGTCACCAATGTTCCATTATGACATTTCAACCCCAATATTCATGCTGATAAGTGACCTAGGACATATATATCTGAGGTTGTGTACCCTGCAAGGGATTTAATGATGTAAATGTATATAAAAATAAAGTTAATTTTCTCATCGCTTAACTAGTTTATATGATGCTGTTCCACAACAAATATGTGAAACCAACTCATCCCTTTTTCCTTTACAGATATCCCCAGAAACAACCCTCACAGTCATGTCCAATAAGGCACCGCAAATGCAGGAGAAGGTAGGCACAGTTGTGGCTGTCTCAAATAATACAGCACAAGTGACAAGAGTGGTGTCCGCAGGCACTCCAGTGACAGCCAGAAGAGCCATGTTTGTGCTGAACGATGGACCCACACAGACCCTGACAAGGGTGTCACAGAATAATCAGACTATACAGAGTAAGTAATTTACATACAAAAACAAACACATTCACGACCATTAACCCTTGCGGGGTAGTCAGAGGTTCAGGTGTCCATCTCCACAATTGCGAAGGTAGTCATTCTATGGACATACAGATAGTCAGTACTCAATGTGACAGGTGGTCAGCCATGTCGCCATTTACAAGCACTAACTATAATCTGTTCAAGAAACAGGTAGGTTTCCTCACGATGTTTTCCCTCACCATATAATTCGATGTATTTCGTACATGTGTTTTTATTACAAAAATGTACATAGAATTCATTCCCATTGGTACAACTCAAACGGGATTTCAAACCTGTACCCACTGATACAGAGCCAAGCCCCAAACAACTGAGCTACGTCAAATTTACATACATACATACATTTTAATCATACCTCTACGTCCCCAACGCAATAGGCAGAGAATATTGTTGGCCTTTTGGAATGATCCTCTCTTGCTCGGCTCACACTTACGAACCTTCTCATACATGCTTTTCTGTTCTTTACACTATGTACACCAATGTACTCCTTTAGAAAAATGTCTCCAATTTTATGTCATTTGATTTTTGGGAAGGGATATTGTGGTTTTTGTGAATGAATTTGCTTCAGGAATGGTTTCTTTATTCAAATATAGTTACGAAGGAATTTATAATTTTGTTATGAAGAGATTCAATTGAATTTTAATTATGTCGTATGCATATATTAAATTTCATATTGGGTTGAAGAGAACTCAGCCATTCTAGTAATTGTTCATGTATTATTTGCGCATTGTTGTAAACTCTTAACAATAAATTTCATTTGCACCATATCTAATTGCCTTACCGTTTATTGCCTTAGATTGAATGTAGGTATTTACTTATATATTTTACATAATACTTGTTTCAATAGCCTAATAGACTATCTAACTTCTTTTCCAGCTACAAGTCTAGCAGGCAAATCCTTCATGACACCACTAGGGCCTATCCAATTAACAGCGGAAGAGTGCAACGAGATTCTAATGAAGCGAGCACTCCAAGCCCAAGGTATAGCCACACCAGTGATAGACGCGTCGCAGTTGAACCATTCAATACTGAACGGGAGTCTCAAGACCCTCGCTGAAGCTCAGCAACAGCAACAACAACAGCAACAGCAGGAGACGATGCAGACGCAAGTACATCAGCACCAGATACTACAGCACACTAAGCAGGAGCCGGGAACGGCTAACAACTCTCCAAAGGTGACTATTGTGTGGATACTTTTCGTATTGTGTAGATAGTTAGTAATATTTTTGAGAGACTCATTTTACAAGAAAACGGGATATATTGCGTATAATTAATAATTAACGGGACTCATCACATAAGTTTGTATATAATAAAATTACCTTTATTAACCCGACGTTTCGGCTACGTTGCAGTAGCCATGGTGACCATACCACGCGATAAGTCCCATTTATTATTAATCATGAGTATAAATCACGAATCTCGTAAAACTATATTGCGTATATTTTATATAGTGTATATAAAATATTGCTTTTGTTACTTGACAGATCTTTGTTACTTCTTAGTCAGCTAGTTCTAAAGTAGTCAACATTTTACTTTGATGTTGTACAAACTACTAGAGTATTTTAAAATCAATTGGGCAATGGGCTAGCAATCTATTACCAATATTCCATTTGTTTTTCTTGTTCTGGGGGTCTAAGGGGGTATAAGGATGTAATATATATTTATATCCTTCACATTGTATTAAAGTTATTGCTAACCAAAGAGCTTTATGTCATCAACTCTATTTTTCACACCTTATTTGTTAACTAGTGACCCGCTCCGGCTTCGCACGGGTATAAAATATATAGCCTACTCCACTATTCAACGGATGTGATTATACATATAAACCTTCATCTTGAATCACTCTATCTATTAAAAAAACTGCATCAAAATCCATTGCTTCGTTTCAAAGATTTAAGCATACAAAGGGACATAGGGACAAAGAAAGCGACTTTATTTTATACTATGTACTGTAATGTATGTACCATTATTTAGCGAACATGTACTTGTGCTCATAGTGAAGTATCTATCTAAAGCTGTATGCAGCCTGTCTATTCGCAGGGCGACATGATGGGCCAGACGGTGATGACCCAGCAATCAGTGCAGGGCAAGGTGCGGCCTTACTCCTGCGAAGAATGCGGCAAGTCTTTCCTGCTCAAGCATCACTTGACCACGCATCTACGGGTGCATACAGGTATGTTATTGAGAAGTTAGTTTAGTTACCTAGTGTTCTAAACGTAGTATGATTTAGTACTGAAACATACATATTTACTGACGCTAGAAGTACCTACATATAACTGCCGAGTGGTCCATAATATATATATTGAAAAATAAATCTATAAAGCTCAAGATCAAGTTGGAGACTTTCTTCTCAAGGTGGATGTATGTAGTGTGAAGAACAGAAGACTATGTCTGAGAAAGGATGGGTGTGAGTGAAGCAAAACAGATTTGCCAGGATTGTTCTAGGTGGAGATCGATAGTCTCTGCCTACCTTGTTGGGGACGTGCAGGTGTGAATATATGTATGTATGTATGTATTCACGTCTTTTACACACTTTCGGAGTGGATAGAACTTTTGAGATATAGGTCACTTTATAGCATGCATATTGGGATATTGTTGTTATATGGGATATTGGTGACAGGTTGCTAGCCAATCGTCCATAAGATTCCATATATAACTATAGTCCATTCGCGTTAAGAAAATAGTGACGTCATGATATTCAGAGGTTAAACTGGCCAATGAGACGTGAGTAAATTGGAAAAAAGTCACATTGACCAATTGCAGACAACCGTTGTCACGTCTCATTGGTCAATTCGTGGAGATATTATGACGTCACTATTTTCTTAACACGAATGAACTATAGTCCCTAGCTAACTTTACCTCCAAGTCTAGCACGAACATTTATTAATATATAACTCAAATTTTGCAGGTGAGAGGCCCCACGTGTGCGTCCACTGTGGCAAGTCGTTTGCCAGGAAGCACTGTCTCAACACGCACCTGCTGCTGCACTCGGTGGAGCGGCCCTACCGCTGCCACGAGTGCAAGATGGCTTTCACCCTCAAACACCACCTGGTTACGCATTCTAGGGTGAGTTGGTTTGTTATGGACTACAGGTGTAGCTCAGTTGTTTGAGGCTTGACTATATCAGTGGGTACAGGGTATAAATCCCGGCTGAACATGTACCAATGGCGTGAGCATGAATTGAATATAACAGTGAGTGTAAGGAAACCTACCTTCCCCGAACATGTAATAGGTTCGAGGTGGCCATAGAATTACTACCTTTGCAATTGCGGATATGGAAACCTAAACCTCTGACTACCCCGCAAGGGTTAATGGTCGTGAACGCGTTTTTCTTTATTTACCATTAGTTTATTTTGTTGATTATGGTTCGTTCTCTAGTTACAACACAAAAGTCTGAAGTAAGGCATTGAAGTTTGTACAACCGTCATGTATGTATGCATTACAGTATGGATGTAAAACACAGCTTATTGTTGTATATCGTTGGTGTGTTTCTTGAATAGTATGTTTTGTATGAGCAAAACCATTGTAATGTTTAATTGACTGAATAAGTACATTGTATGCAATATTCATTGTAAAAAGTAACCAAGAATATATGTCTTCGAGGTTTTACCCAATCCAAAACATTAATTAATATCTTTTTATATGAAATGTATCTCTTTAGTACATTATAGTTTTAAGAGATTCGCGATTTTTACTTATGATTAATAACTAACGGGACTTATCACGTAAGTTAATAAAGGTAACTTTATTATATAAAAACTTACGCGATAAGTCCCGTTAGTTATTAATCATCTTTAGTACATTCTTTATATCTTACCTATTGAATCTTTAACCTCAGGTGCACAGTCGAGACCGGCCGTTCGTTTGTGGCGAGTGCGGCCGAGGTTTCCCCTTGAAGCGCCACCTGGTAACTCACAGCAAGTACCACGCCGGGGAGCGACCCTATGTCTGTGCGGAATGCGGGGAGAGCTTCGCGCAAAAGGTTAGTTGAGATAAGTAATATCAGTGTTATGTGACTTAGGGTAACCTACCAGAACTGATTTGTAACTAAGGCAATAATTGTTTTAGTAATAAACGTAGTAGATCATAAATTCGAATATATACGCTATAACCTGTATGTCCGCGAAAGTGATAATTAGGGGATGTGGATGTATTCACAGGTAGAATCAACTTATTCTGTTTGTGTACCAATTTATAAATAAATAAACACCCTAGCTTGCACAAGAACAAGGAATCCACATGTCTAAACGCAAATTTTGTAAAACAAACAAGAAATACGACTATCCACCAATAAGCCTAATATCCCGTTTCAGTATATCTATTATTTATTTAGGTATGTAAAATGTAATGTGTGTAAAACTAAAATTATTGTTTATTTCCCTTACCCTTATATTTTGTCTATATTCTTTATCATCCCAATTCCAGGAACACCTAGTAATGCACAGCCGGTTCCACGGCTCGCTGACCTCGTTCGTGTGCCAGGAGTGCGGAGTGTCCTTCGCGAGGAAGTTCCAGCTGGTGAACCATGGGCGGGTGCACGGCAAAGTGCCTCACTCCTGCCCCGTCTGCTCTAAGGAGTTCCTGCAAAGGAGGACGCTTATATCGCATATGAAGTAGGTCTAAGCTGTAGTAGTATAGAACATTCGCATTAAGAAAATAGTGATGTCATCATGTCCCGACGATTTGACCAATGAGACGTGACAAGTGTCGTCTGCAATTGGTCGATGTGAATTGTTTTCTCATTTACTAACGTCTCATTTGTCAGTTTAACGTCTATATATCATGACGTCACTATTTACTTAACGCGAATAGACTATAGTTATAGTTTTAAGAGATTCGCGATTTATACTCATGATTAATAACTAGCGGGACTTATCGCGTATGTTTTTATATAATAACCTGCCTGCCCGTGCCCGTGACCATGGCTGCTGCAACGTAGCCGAAACGTCGGGTTAATAAAGGTAACTTTATTGTATAAAACATACGCGATAAGTCCCGCTAGTTATTAATCATGTAGTAGTAGTGTTTGAAAATACACGTCATCAATGTGTATTAATCATTTCGTCTAAGGAAACGATTAAAACATTATCGTATTGACGACATATAATAAAAATGAAGTATTTCGTTAGATTATAAAAGCTTCCAGACACCACGGTCGCCAATATGGCTAAGTCGGCTTGGATAGCGACTATCCTTCCAGAAACGCGTACGGACAAGCGAAGTCGGGTTTTCATCCTATCATAACATAGTATAAAACAAAGTCGCTTTCTCTGTCCCTATGTCCCTTTGTATGCTTAAATCTTTGAAACTACGCAACGGATTTTGATGCGGTTTTTTTAGTAGATAGAGTGATTCAAGAGGAAGGTTTATATGTATAATAACATCCAATATAATAGTGGAGTAGGCTATATATTTTATACCCGTGCAAAGCCAGAGCGGGTCGCTAGTGTTCAATAAACTGGTCACTAATGTTCCATAGTAATGCCATCACAATGATATTTGTTTCTTAGGTCATAATCACCCTAATAAAGTAAACCGTAAGTTTAATTAATAATTTAACTATGACCGCATTGGCGCGATTGGTTAAGCATCTGACCGCTAATCGTGAGGTCCCGGGTTCGATTCTTGGTGGAGGCAGAGTTAAGAATTACGCTTTTGTTCTTTTTTCCAGACTGGTTGTTTATTATATAATGTATTTATGTATTTATCGATATATAATATGAATATATTTCTTACAAATACGTTGACTAGTACCCTTAACACAAGTCTTAAGTGGATTTACCAAGGGTCTAATTCAATTGGTGTAATAATTTTATTATGTGAGACCGGGTCATATCACGATAAATTTATAAAGATATGTGATTACCTTTATTTTGCCCGACGTTTCGATCCAGTTGCATAGGCCGTGGTAAAATAAAACGTCGGGCAAAATAAAGGTAATCACATATCTTTATAAATTTATCGTGATATGACCCGGTCTCACTTTAATAAAATGAGTATAAATCGCGAGTGTTTAAAAATAAATTATGCAAGGAATTCATATTTCAGACGAACCGCTTCACTTTTCAACGAATTCTTGTTGGAAATAGATATTTTTAATGTATCTTTAACTAAATTTAAGATAAAAGCCAAAAATTTTTTGCTTCACTATAGTTAGTTTTGTATATGTACTGATGTAAAATGTTTATTGTTTATTTATATGTATATTTTTGTCTAAATTGTGTTTATTAATTGTATTGTATAAAGTAATGGAAACTGTAGGTTATTATGTATTTAAAGTATTTGTTATTTTCTATAATTGTACAACTGTTTGTTTTCCTAAATAAAGTAAAAAAAAAAAAAAAAAAAACTGGTGTAATAATGTCCAAATATTATTATTAGTAATATAATTTCTCTTTCCCAGACAACACACAGGAGAGAAAGTGTTCGCCTGCCTCGAGTGCGGCGAGGCGTTCAAGTCGAAATCGGAGCTCACCAACCACATCAAAGGACCCAACCACTGCATGGAGGAGCGCGAACGACAGGAGCAGCAGAACCAACACGTGAGTGCATATATACGCCTCTACGTCCACAATGGGATAGGCAGGCTCTATCGCCACCTGGAATGATCCTGGCTTATCTCTCTTGTTTTACTTATACCCATTGATTTTTTCATACATGCTTTTCTGTTTTTCTTGCTATGTGTACGTGAGTTCATCTATATGCAGAGAAGAGAGAGAATAATATTATATTCACAGCTTCACTTAAAATTACTTATTTTCGAGTGTATATAGAAGGAAAACACGTCACTGCTACGTACATTTATTTTACAGTTCTTCTCATATAGCACACTATACCCGTGCTAGTCTGGCGTAAAAATATGCTACCTACCTGCCGTTCTTTCCGGCATGTAGTATTAGGCGACGGGTAACATTTACTTTTATAGATTCAAGTTTTATTCTCACCATTTATCTATACGACGATTTATTTTATATTTCAGCAACAACAACAACAGCAGCAGCAGCAGCAACAACAGCAACAGCAACAGCAGCAGCAACAACAGCAGCAGCAACAACAACAACAGCAACAACAAACGCAAGCGATAATCAACAACAGAACAATTGATATAAAACAGGACGATTACAAGCCACAAATAGTGCAGGTATTTAAATATTTTTTTTGTGTTGTCCTACATGAGATGTGAATGAAAAGCTACTATAAAGTCTTTTATTTCCGTTCATCACCTAATAAGCGAGGAATGTAATGTAACCTTAAACTATTAGTGAGGGAACAGTGAACAAATATTTGCTTTGTTATGTAATTTACTGATACGGAATAGTTTATTTCATCTTTTTGAAATAATATGAAGTATAATTCGAAAAGAGCCACATATTGTACTTATTGTGTTTGTTTATTTATGAATTTCTCGATAAGCATTTAGGTTTGAGGATGTGCATTTCGTATTATGATAGTTGAGAGTATTGTCTGGGCATTATCTCATGAAATTTAATGATGTCGCTAGTAGGTTTAATTACGGTATCACCATGAAATGAAAAAAACATTTTATACTTACAAAGTTTTAATAAATTCGTACTACTATACTAAACTTAAAACATAAAATTATTAAAATCAAAAAGTTTTTGTTCCATATTGACATTTAGAAAATACTCTTACAGCAAGTTTAAGCCAAATTAAAAGGCTTTGTTAACAAAAAAACAAAAATGTAGCGCATCTGCTACCTTTTTTTAAAGACTATTATTAAGAAAATACCTATCTGTCGTTATATAAAATGTATTTCTAACAATACTGTCAGTGTCTAAAAATTTAATTCTTTTATTATGCACTGACAAGGTCTGCATATTTATATTTGATTCAAATCTAACCCTATTCTACTTCGTCTTCAAGGTACTCTATGTCAGTGTACTCATTTTCAGCATCCCCCAAAGATCTACTGCAGCCTGGTTCATCTGAATTATTGGCTTCAGAAAAGTCACTGACTTTTTTTTTGACTATTATGAACCTCTTGCCTTTTGATACATCATTTGTAACACCAGTAACTCTGATTGATTGCCAACATTTTTTGATTTTATACGATGAGTGGATATAGCTTTCGTCCAGGTAAATTATTGGCTTTTGGATTTCTACGGGTAGTTTACGGTTTATTGCCTGCAAGTAGAGATCAAGTATTAAAATGGGTCAAACCTAGCTTACACGATGACAATTTGACATAACAAAATTACAATGTAAACATAACCTTGCACACACAAAAAAACTCCAAATAACTGGATGTAATGGTGTTGAATTAACAATATCTGTTACAAAACTACTTGATTCACACAGGAACTTAATCAATCAATGCAAGCCACACAGTACAAACCTGTATAATCCGCAGTTAATTGAAAAACATCTTGCAGATCGTTCAAAGGCTTTCCGGCCTGAGATTCTGCCAAATTTCTCAGGAAAACCTGGTAAATAACCTGTCGGGTTCTACTCCGAATAGTTTTCTTCCCTTTTCTTTCCTGGTTTTCGTGCATTATTCGTTTTCAAAATTGATTATAATCTCACAAAAAGCTCGCAGGATCACTTTGTTTACAGCGCAGACAAATAAAAATAAAAGGGTTGCCAGGAAATTCCTATTAATTTAGTTCCTCTTTAATTAATTTCATGAGTTAATGGCCAAACTGTATGTTATTTCTATTTTATCTTAAGAAACCTCAAAATTTTATCAGGGATCTACGTTAGCGTCAAATGATGGGCAATTTTAATTCCAGGTAATCTGCAACGACCAGTTGGCTATTCCTGAGAAATCACCGACGGGCTACTCGTGTCAAGAATGCGGATCCTGTTTTAATACTAAGGTAAAGTTTGAATAAAAAGAATTATATCTGTATACTAAAAAGTAGACATGGAAAAATCGTGTCTCTGAGGGTTTTGTCAAACCAGAAAGGGATTAAATTACATGAATGTGAATGTGTATATATTAGGAAATATCTGTACGATAAATGATAGCAAAAATGTTAATCGTCCTGGTGTATCACTTGATTATAATGTAAAAATCTACGTAAGTCTAGGCATTATGTGAGGCCCAAATGATTCTCCTACGTAACCTACTTTTTATTACTTACCTTTTTATTCCAAGGTAACTCCGCAATCAAGTTACCTATTATAAAAAAAAACATTAAATATTTGGTCCCAATCAACAAAGAAACTCTGAAAAACTACAACGATTACATAATATTTAGTTCCCCTTTTTTGATGATGTGCACACATATGTAGACATACACTTCCCTACTTAGGATAGCCATCTTCTTGGTTCCTATATTCTCTCATCAGAGACAAATGGACAGCATAAAGGCAATATCATAGGATAGGCATAGATAACCATTATCTCATATGTCCTAATGTAAGAATAATTCTTAAATATGATCTCCAGGAAGCACTATCATTGCACGTGAGACTGCACGCAGGCGACCGGACGTGTGTGACGGATCTGTGCGCGCTCACGGCGGCCTTGCAGCCAGGCCTCGTCGCAGCCGCTACGCAACAGCACAGTAAGTAAAGATAAGAAGCTGTTAGGGAACATGTATAAGGTATTAGTTAGTTTAGTAGTGAATGGGTAACTGTATGGAATGTGTAAATGTGATTGCTGAGGTTAGACAGAATAATGGAGAGTCACGGACGATATTACGTCGTAATGTAACTATAATATTTTTTTATAGTGCAATATGGGATAAATGTTAGGTTTATTCCTGTAAATAAAATTTAACTACTTATCATAGCTGAAACGTTTTTAATAATTGTACGTTTTGGCATTTACCCATCATTATTTTGTTTCAGATCAAGGGATTATTATTCAGTCAACTCCGAATAATGTAGTTCATACGCAGGTCATAGCTACGGTGAGTTTTAACCCTATATTCCAATGTTACTTATACCTGGTCTTGATTTTTATATATTAAAAAAAACACATAAGATATCGTGGATCTGCACTATTCCTGATCCTGCCAAATTATGATTAATAACTAACGGGGACTTATCGCGTAAGTTTTTATATAATAAAATTACCTTTATTAACCCGACGTTTCGGCTACGTTGCAGTAGCCATGGTCACGGGCCAAATTAGTTCATTTCATTGACATCCACACAATATTTTTAATGCACAAGCGTAATCGTTGCACTGTTTCAGTATAATATAAATTAATATGCAATTTGTAAGGCTTTTAGTATTTGTACGTACATATAAACATATCACGCCTGATTCCCTGTAGAGGGGTAGGCAGAGATCGCGGATCCCTATTTGTCCCGATCCTGACAGACCACTTTCGCTTCATTGACACTCATACATCTTCTCATACACATTCGGCGGTTATAGGTGCTTCTCTAACGTCACCCTTTTTCAATACAGCGTCTATCTGCCAGTACAATATAGTATTTGTAGGTAATATTCTAATATTGCTATGCACTCCAACAGAATCACAACCCATCGCCACGGCCCAAGGTCCACTTCTGCATGGAATGCGGCCGAGGTTTTGCTGCGAAACACGGGTTGCTAGCACATCAAAAGAGGTGAGCATTGACAAGTGTTTATAAACGTAAATTAGTACCTTCTCTCGTGCTATTGTGGAATTCAATAGAATAGCATGATCGTCGCCAATCAAGATGCGAGGCTATTTATTATTAGTGTTAGAGTATTGGGTCAGGTGTAGATAACGTATGCTCTAAACTGATATGAAGCAACAAAAACACAAGCTTTTTAGCAAATGCTGGTATTACGTCAGACCCACTAGATGGCAATTTTAAAATATATTTTTTGTTTTTCTCTTTGAAGGCATCCAGATGGTGGCTGCACGTTGCGGACCCACGTATGCGACCAGTGCGGCAAAGCCTTCTTCCAGAAGAACCATCTTCTTCTGCATCAGAGACAACACATGGACTTGCCTAATCGCAATGTAAGTACCTAATAATTACTGTACTAAAACTGTGTTGTATCCAATTGGATTACATTGACTGTGAAACGGAAGGTCACATTGCTGTTGACATATTCACGGCTATATTTATATATTTATTAAGGAAACAAAACAAAAATTAACATGTGATAAGTAGATAAAGTGGTGGTCAGAGGTTCAAAGCTTCTTACGGCGTACAAGGAATAACGGCATGTGATCATTCTTTTAACGTCCCAGCTAACACGAAAAATATTACCTTTACCAAGGAAACCTACATATCACGCTATTCTATTCCTAATTCAAAGACTTTAACCTCATCATTTGACGACCTCCGTGACGCGATCGGTTAGCTGCCGGAACGCTAATCGTGAGGTCCCGGGTTCGATTCCCGGTGGAGGAAGAGTTAAGAACTACTCTTTTCTACTGCTTTCCAGTCTGGTCGTTAATTATATATGCTATATATGTATTTATCTATATATAATATGAATACATTTCTTAAATATACGTTGACTAGTAGCCTTAACACAAGTCTTAAATGAACTTACCAAGGGGCTAGTTCAATTGGTGTAATAATGTCCAAATATTATTATTATCATTATTACCTACAGTCCGCTCAGCAGCCCCAACAACAGCAACAGCAGAACCAGCAGTCGCAGACAGTGCAGCAAGTGACCCAGCAAGTGCACCAGGTGCACCAGACCACCATGGGAGACATGGAGGAACATCAGCAGCCTGCCTTGATACAGGTCAGTGATTAATAATAATAATATTGTAGGACGTTATTACACCAATCGAACTAGCCCCTTGGTAAGTACATTTAACACTTGTGTTAAGGGTACTAGTCAACGTATATTTAAGAAATACGTACATATAATACATAGATAAATACATATATAGCATATATAAGCAGAAGAAAAGCGTAGTTCTTAACTCTGCCTCCACCGGGAATCGAACCCGGGACCTCACGATTAGCGTTCAGGCGTCTAACCGATCGCGCCACGGAGGTCGTCAATTTTGTAGTGGTCAGCGCTCGGGGTGGGGAACCAATGGTTTAAGTCAAGTTATATACGGTTCTTGTAGTGACTAGTTAAATTGCAGATTAGGCAGTCAAAATGAAGTTTAAAGTCAAGGGGTTAACAGGTCAAAATTTGTTATTGGTTAAATGCTATAAAATATATACAGAGCGTTCCCTCCTATTCTCAGTTGTAAATAGAATGCAAATGTAAATAGAAATTGTGTGTGTTATACCACAGAATATTGAAGGACTTGAATAAAGTAGATATAAAAGGAATTTATTGGGTGATAGACTTGTAACTAGTCACCAATTACTTCATTATAATGCAATTGTAAGCAAGAAGACGCATTACATGACTAGCTCTTCATGCCTACGGTGAAATATTGTCTCCTATATTGATACGCTATATTTTCTGGGGCACTAATGCTTTTTGCAAAATATCAGTTCACTATCAGATCAGTAATAGTGAAGTTAGTAGTGCATTAGCAAAAGTGCCAAATATCGCCATTTTTTAAGCGAAATTTGACACTTATGCCGATTGAACTGTTGAAATTTGACACTTTTGGTCATCCACTACCAACTTCACACTATTACTGATCTGTTATTGAACTGCGTTTGTGCTAAAACGCATTAGTAGACTTAATTCAACCTTTCCTAACATACATACCGCTAACATACATTCTATATGTTGAGCTGGGACCATTTCATTGGGCAATGACAGGCACATGTAGGATTTAATAACTTACTTGTATAAAATTCTTTTCTCTTTTTTTAATTTCCTGTCTAAATGAATAAAGATTATTATTATTCCAGGTGACGAATCGCTCGGGTCAGGTGATTGGCAACCAGATAGTGCTGGGTTCGATGACGGCGCGGCGGCAGCTGGTCGGGTCCCAAGTGCACATCATAGGCCGCGACGGCAAGACTATTGGCACGCAGCAGATCCAGCCGAAGCAGGAGAGGCACAGGTGAGATGGGATTGAGGGATACGAGGTCTTGTAAGGATTATCTGTGGGAGATGTTTCAAAGGATAGGTGGTGAATAAAATTGTTACTTGGAGATTGACACGTGAATTATAAAATAATAGTAAGAGATAGGAGTGGTATGTATTTAAAACCTAATTGAGTACTAGTAAGAGATAAAAGGGGTGTTATGTTTTTAAAACATAATATATTATGTTTTCTAAATAGTGATCCGTTAGTGGTACGAGGGTGGATTGAAAAGTACTCGGCCTAACACAGATCCATTCAATTCTAAAAATCAAATCTACCCACATTATTTAGTTCAATTCAGACTAGTTCATTGTGTGAAGTTCGAAACGTGTGCGATAATTAGTTGTGATTTTATAAATTTATTAACAAAGTAATTGGACATAATTTCCGCGAATGGAGCAAATCGAGCAGCGTGCCGTCATTAAGTACCTCCATAAGAAGGGGCTATCATCAAAAGCCATCCATGATGACATGGTCAGTACATTAGGCGATTGTGCTCTGTCATATTCATCCGTCAAAAAATGGATAGCAGAATTTAAGCGTGGTAGAGAGAGTGTGAAAGATGAACCCCGCTCTGCTGGGCTAGCATGAATTGCTCTATCACCGCGATAGAGACTCTATCACCGGGTTTATATCATTTTAACACTCCCTTAAGCATGAACTTTGTCACTTGTGATAGTAAGGCGATAGCAGTGAGAAGAACCCGTAGCCGGGTGATATAGCGATATAATTGTATGGAAGGGTGAGCATAAACATTCTATATCACTGTTTTATTTGTCACCTAGCAAAAGCTAGGCGATAGCTGGCGATACCCGTGATATGAGCCAAAGATGGCCGCCTTTCTTTGGATCAGCTGATTTTAAAACGACAGACTCAGTAAAATATGACAGACGTTTGACATTAGTTGACATGCATACTTTGTTATTCTGTTTTTGTCTTTTAGAAAATCTATCACTGCTACGGGTTTCATCACACTGCTACATCTTTTATCGCGCGATAGGTTCGTGCTCGCTGGGGTGATATAAACGCTAAAGCGATAGCGACAGCGGCGATACAGGTGATAAATTCATGCTAGCTAGGCTGGAAGGCCTTCGACGTCAACTACTGACGAAAATATTAAAAAAGTACTTGATTTAATAATGGGAGACCGCAGATTAAAAATTAGAGAGATAGCCGAGATTATAGGCATCTCTTATGAACGAACTTAGAACATCATTGTCAACGAGTTGGGTTTCCACAAAGTGTCTGCGAGGTGGGTTCCGCGACTGCTTTCAGTCGAACAAAAAAGGACACGATTGACTATTTCACGCGACTGTTTGGAGTTATTTGAAGTCGATGCAGATGATTTTTTTAATCGTTTTGTTACTATGGACGAAACATGGGTTCATTACTGTACACCGGAAACAAAACAACAATCAAAACAGTGGAGAAGACCTGGTTCACCACCCCCTAAAAAGGCTAAGTCGATTTTGTCGGCAAATAAGGTGATGGCTTCAGTATTCTGGGACTCGAAAGGTGTGATTATGATTGATTATCTTGGAAGGGGTCAGACTATAAACTCTGATTACTACTGCACCTTACTACGTCATTTACGAGAGGAAATAAAAGAAAAACGTCGAGGAATGCTCAGAAGAAAAGTCCTGTTTCATCAAGATCACGCCCGTGTTCACACGTCAGTACAGTCAATGGCTGAAATTCACAACTGTGGCTTTGAACTGTTACCGCATCCGCCGTATTCACCTGATCTGGCACCATCAGACTTCTTTATGTTCCCGAACCTAAAAAAGCACTTGGGAGGTCAAAGATTTTCGACAAACGACGAGGTCAAAGCAGCTGTAGACGCATATTTTGACTCTAAGGAAGAATCATTTTTTTTCAACGGTCTAAATGCTTGGAAGGGGAGGTGGCAAAAGTGTATTGAACTTGATGGTGATTATGTAGAAAAATAAAAATATAACTGATTTAGTATGTGTTTATTTTCTTGGTTAGGCTGAGTACTTTTCAATCCACCCTCGTAGTTAGAGACCTGACTAACGTCTCGTGAAATTGGCAGAACCAAATATCCGTACGCACGAGTCCGTATACAATCACAAATGGTTATTTACTTAATATTTGTGCGCTATGAACGTAATTCTGATGATAAAGTTGGTGAATCGAATTGTCATTTTGGAGATAGGCTTGTGAAGGTAGTAGGAGAGTTTCTTGCGACGCATATAATCATGTTTATGACGGATATATTAACGTAATGATTGTCCGGAATGTAAAGATGTACTTGATGACTGAGGCCGGTTTAATTATACCTTTAACCCTCGAAAGTATACACGGAGGTGTTAAGCACACGAAATGGGAGTTCTTTTATCTGAGGACAATCATTTATAGGGCGTGACACGTATTTATGCACGTATCTTCTTTGCTGTTTTTATTGAAGAGCAGTGCTATATGAATTTAAACGAGTGCTACTAATGTACTTACACATATATTTTGTTTTACAGTACTGACGTCAAAGAAGTAGGAGGTCTAGTGTTGTCAACGGGGCGTGGAGGCGGACTGATCAAGTACGAAATAGCATTGAACACGTCCAACCCAGTTGTACAAGTGCAGCCTATGGATTGAGATACCCATCAAAGCCTTACGTATGATCTTTTTACTTAAAAATGCATATTTACTTGTGCTAAAATCAAACGGAATCAAAAGTTGTCTGAGTCACTATTTAAATTTTGTTGTACAAAGCTCCGTTGTTATGTTTAGTTTAAATTAAAAAGTATCATGTTATAATAACCATAATATGCTTGAAGTTCAATAAATTATATTAATTAACTAATCCATTGTCGTTTATAGAAAGGCATACAAAATTTTTTTAAAGCAATCTAAAAACTTGTGCCTTCTGACTAAAACTTTACGGCGAACAATCTATTTGTTAAATGAGTGCTGTCAATTACTACATATGGTGTATAGCATCTTTAAAACACTGAAATTATCTCATCAGGACTTAATTTGCAGAAAGTTTGAAATATGCATTTAAGTTTTGTTATTTTAACTTGTCGGTTTTGTTGATAGTAATAATATGGTGACAAGATGAACTATATTTTTTTTAAATGGATGTAAAATCAATCAAATGTATAATGAAAGTACATATATTGTTTGCGTGAAAATATAACAAATCAAAATCAAGTGATAAAATGTCTTATAGGATTCGATATTATAATGGGAGGAATATTAAAAGACTAGGTTTTTTACATATAAAGACCTTATATGTAAAAAACCTAGTCTTTTTTACATACAAAGAAATTAAATCATCTGTATTATTTATCGTTGTTACTTTATCTCGAATATGGCAACACCATAATTTGCTGGCTTATACATAAACACAATAAAGTCTTATGTATGTAATAAGTAAATTGTACATATCATTACGAGTATTGGTTTGTAAAATAGTGATTTACTTGTGTAGATTTACTGTAATTTTGTAGTAATTGTAAGTGTAAATATAGATATGTTGTATGACATGTTAAGTTATAAATTTACTACTTAACTAATAAGAAAAATGATGGAAAATTATATAATCATGGGATTTATTTAGCCAAAACTGTTATTTTGTTCAGACATTCATTACAGATGTGTAAAATGATGTAGTTGGGCAAATCGGATAAAATATATTACGTAAATTTATTATATTTATATTTGCTTAGTTCACTAAAAAGGAATACTTAATTAATGAATATTTCAATTCAGTTGCCAGTTATAATAAAACACTTTCGATTTTTCTACGCTTTTTTGCTAATCTAGAAATACTTATAATACCGTTGACAAGCAAATCTTTTCAATTAATATATGTACAATATTTTAATCATACACTTTATAATAGAAGTTCAATTTAATATCTCCTAAAAGTACACTAGAATATGTTTATAAGCTTTACTCATATATGCAAGTTATAAAATTTCATTACGATTGTTTC
Source organism: Leucoptera coffeella (assembly GCA_030578115.1). Lineage (NCBI taxonomy): Eukaryota > Metazoa > Arthropoda > Insecta > Lepidoptera > Lyonetiidae > Leucoptera > Leucoptera coffeella. Next base: position 11,784 of record JAMBLF010000865.1, on the reverse strand, counting down.
TACTTTGATGCTTTATCTGTCCTATGAGAAGTAGTGCTTGAAATAGTATTATGACTGCCGAACTGGAATAGTTTAAGCATCGAAAGTGTATGCAGAGGTTTGTCGGTAAAGTAAACATGGTTAGATATGAGGGTAAGAGTACACAATATTGTCCATAAGCAGAAATGAATGTATGTATGAATTTTATTAATTAAATATACTATGCTGGCAGGACAACAAAAATTGTTTTAAATGACTAAGCTAATACTAATGCAAATTTAATTTTATTTGGAAATTTCTAGTCTGTGATAGGATTTAAAATTTTATTTTAATATGCATTGAAAATATTAAAACTGTTTAAAATACTTTCGTATTGTCTTTTTGCATAGTTGATAGCATCGTTGGTAGAATTCATGGCATAGTCGTAGCATTTCTTTTGTAACGTGAGCATCGAAGGAGCTATGGTCTCCATCAGTGTAGTATTTGTAACGTTTAGATAATAGGCTAACTTTTCGCCCGATGTCATCATAAGTGCCCTTGCCGAAATGTATTGTGTTTGAGAGCTCGCTCAAGTGGTTTGATGTATAAACGGATTCACGACCATTAACCCTTGCGGGGTAATCAGAGGTTCAGGTGTCCATCTCCGCAATTGCGAAGGTAGTAATTTTAGTAGTTTCGTAATAAAAATCTATTTACGAAATGCGTCGAATACTACGGTGAGGGAAAACGTCGTGAGGAAACCTACCTGTTCCCAGAACAGGTAATAGTTAGTGCTTGTAAATGGCGACATGGCTGACCACCTGTCATATTGAGTACTAAGTATCTGGTTAATACGTGAGTTCGAGGTGGTTTGATGTAGCGACCGTAAGCGAGATTGAATGAAGGATTGCGTGCCTGTATAAGTCTTGGAGCTTTGTATTTATTTGTTGCCATTTTCTCGAGCTTGTGAAAGGAGTAACGCCACTCGAGATTCTTCGTCCATTTTGAATTGACTGATAGACGCGCTGATAAAATGTTCGCTTTGAGGGACTGTCCATAGAGTCGATATACTCCTCATAACTCCATGGAGTGCATTTGCGCTTGAATCTATTCCATATTTTAGTGTTTCGGAATAGTTTTGGATTGTACTCTTCCAGGATATTTGGTCGGTGTCGATTGATATAGGCTGCTGTGAACCTTGTGCGTAGTAGTAGAACCCGTGTGGGTTAAATATGGCTGGGCGAAATAGTATGCGGCGCATAGCACCATAATTGTCAGTAGAGATTTCCATATTAGGTTCCATAGGTATCTGTATGGGACTGTTGTAATGCCAGGGCCGTTGCACATACAAGTATTTTCGAAATCTGGGAGGTCAAAATTTTTTTTTTGTCTAATTGAAATCTAACTAGCCTAAAGAGAATAAAAAACACATTTTTTACTTGTTATGATATTTGTGGGCGCTGGTGATAAGGAAAACTCCAGAGTTGGTGGTGTCACGTAGTTAGTATATTTTTTCTCATCACTGTCTAATTGACAACGTTATTATACAAACAGGAAACATAGACAAAAGATAAAAGATACATATTATTATATTAGGTCCATCGTCCACATTCTCCCCCCCATTGCACGGAGATAAGTAGTGCAATACATATGGCGTGTCATCATTATTGACTTTTTAAAAACGGGGCCACTTTGACTATAGGTCTAGTCAGTAGACCGTTGGCTGTGCGGACTTCTACCACTCTTGTTCGCCCATCCACTCCTGGAAAAGTTTTCTGAACGATGCCTTTTAACCAGACATTCCTTGGGAGATTTGGCTCAAGCACAACAACGACGTCACCTTCTTGCTGCCACTTTTTTCGAGGCATGAGCGTGGGCAGATACTCCTTTAACCACCTTGACCAGAACATGTCAGTTAATCTTTGAGCTGTTCGCCACTGTTTTCGCAGGTGAATGTCACCAACGTCAAATATGCCCGGAGTAGAGTACCCGCCACATAAGGTGGCAGTTGGAGGCGTCGCCACAGTCGCGTAATCCAGTGTTGCCAGTAAACACGCCAAAACTAGCACTCACTGTGCCATACGGCTCGATACATTATATTGAGGTTTCATTTGTAACGATCTTTGGTTGCAGAGCTATAAACTCAAATAAAACAAATTAATATACCAAAGTCAAAAGTCAAAATATTTTTATTCAAAATAGGCCCTATCATAAGCTCTCTTTGAAAGTTATTTTATGATCTAAGTACAAATTAAAAAAACTATATATTGACAAAAGGAATATATATTATGAGTGAAGTGGAAGGGCGGTTACGTAGGGGCCGGCCTAATAAGACATATATGTAACAGTCAGATAGACGCTATATTGAAAAAAAGTGACGTTAGGAGTACCTATAACCGCCGAGAGTGTATTAGAGAATGTATGAATGTCAATGAAGCGAAAGTGGTCTGTCAGGATCGGGACAAATGGGGATCCGTGATCTCTGCCTACCCCTCTACAGGGAATCAGGCGTGATGTGTATGTATGTATGTAAAAAAAACTATTTTAAACATGGCACTGAGCATTGTCTTTACATATTTTTACCGAGGTTAGTTCACCAACCATTTCGGCTGCTCAAGATGCCACGTCATGAAGACCACGACCGCTCTGATAAGAGCGTAACGATTGAGAAGAAGAAGTTCAGCGGAGACCCTTGGAGAAGAACTAACAAGAAACTCCAGAAACCAATTTATTATAATCACCCTTAACAAACATAAAAATTACAAAGAGTGGGCAAAAAACACAACGCTGGTAATACTAAATTTACCTTTCATACAAAATAACACGCAATGGCGGAAACGTCAAATTTAGTTCCAAGTTTGGCTACTGCCACCTTATGTGGCGGGTACTCTAGGTAATGCTGAATCATAACCAAAAACATCAGTATCAGTATCAGTAGTCTCAGAAAAAGACCTACAAAGCGAGAACTATTAAAAATTGTCATGACAATTTATGATGTTTTCGGAATCCTTGCACCGATTACTATGAAAGGCAAAATTATTTTACAAAATCTTTGGAAATCAAATATGAAATGGGATGATGAACTAGATAATGAACAATGGACAGTTTTTCAGGCCTGGTTGAAACAGTTACTTGTCATTCGAGAGCTCAACATACCTAGGAGTTATTTCAGTCAAATCGTCTATACAAGGTAGATGCGACATAGCTCTCTTCACCGCGGTTGAGTACTTTTTCCTATATATTCCTTCACTCCTGAGCATGCAAATCCATGCGGTCATAGGACCCAGACTCTGCACGATGGAGAACCTTCTCTCTGGTGGAAACGAGGTGCCCTCAAGGAGGACGTGATGCGCACCTGAGAGACCATACTTGGCGACAGGAAAGCTCTTATGTATTCCGTCAACTTTGGTTATTGGCATGTTATTGTGCCCAAGTCTGAGTTCGTTGACGCGGAGAGCATATGCTGAAAACATATCCAAGTATGGTCCCATCGTCCCGTACCAGTTCGCCTCGTCCTCCATAGAAAAGTCTTTGTACTCCAGATTGTTTTCCTTGGTACATGTCATCCATAAATTGGATACTTCCTCATTCGAAATGGGATAGTCCGCCCCGTTGTAATGTATTTTGAAGGTCTTTTCAGTCTTCTTTATCATATTTGTCTCTCTGTTCTTAACTTGTTGTCTTGCAACATTGTGTGCGGTGAAAATAATACTAGTGATATGGTTACCCACCGTTATATTGAAAGCGACCTCCTTCCTGACATCCACAGGGGCCACATCTACATCCATCTCTGTCCCATCTCTATACCTATTGCCTCCAAAGACTTTTTCTATCAATTTTTCATGCATAGTAACTATTGCTTTCAGACAGTGGTATTTCTTACTTGGGTTTAGATCTACCTTTGGTTTCTTTGCATCTTCTATCGGTTTTAATGTGTCCGGATCTACTAGAAGGTCTTCATTGATGGGACCATACTTGGATATGTTTTCAACAATGACATTTCTTCTTTCTTTTTTAGCTGACGCCTACTACTCAACAATGGGTCAGAACTTCAAAGAAGGCGGTTAAAGACATCTTGATTGCAAGCCTCTCTAGAAAACTTTCTAGCATAATCTTGTCTATAAGTCCTGAAATGTTTATTTCGAGCCTCAGCCGCTCCTTCAGATAGTTGTCCTATCGGTAATAGCGCCTTTTCTATTATTACAGCACCATGCACTAGTACCTTGTGGAGAGTAGGTGTCATAGGGTGCCAGTTGTATTTTTCAACGTAAAGGCGTGCAGTTTCTTGAGCATACTCTTCATATTTTTCTGGATCTATTTTGTGCCCACTTGAAATTGCTTCCAAAATTACTTTCAGCCGGTAAATTAAGTCATAATCGATTCCAGTTATTTCGGAAGCTAACCTCGGATTGTCAAAAAATCTTCTGCTGGTGTTGCCATCATTGGTATTACCTACATTTGATTTGGGCATATCAACAATAAGCCCAGTTTCGGCGCGAAACCTTTCTTGTATATGTTCTTTTCTTGCTTCTTCAAGTGCTTTTTCTTCTTTACTTTTTCTCTCTCTATACTTTTTTACCGGTAATTTGTATCCTAAATGAAGAATGGATTCAAAGATTCGTATTCTTGCATGTAGAACCGATATGCCGAATTTAACTGCTTTGAAGTTAACATCTTTTGTGAAATCTAATCTATTAAACTCCTTAGAAGTTGCCCCGCAAATATAGCACCTGCTTGTAGATGTAGTCCCTGTAGCAGCATTTAGCACTTTTCCATCCACCATAGTCATAATAAATTTATGTTTTGTTAAATATTTTGCGTCTTGAAGTTGTATTTCAGTTGGTACTAAGGAGTTAATAGCTTCATTGATGTAACTGATTCCTTCCTCGATGACGTCAACTGTCTCTTTTAGGAATCTGAATCTTATTGGGCGACAAAATCGAGGCGAAGATGGCGTTTTATTTTCACACAGTATTTTGTTACCTTCGCAAACTAATTGTAAGGGTACAAAACAACTTTGAAACAGGTTTGCGTCGGTAAAGTCACTGTGTAATTTCTGTTTGTATTGGGACTGTTGAGAGCCATCAAAACCCCATTTAACTATCAGAGTTAATGACTCGCGTTCATTTTCCTTTAGTGTCATCAATGCATCTTCTATATGTTCAAACAATCTCTTGACTGTAACATCCATCAAAGGCTGTAACTGAGCTTCAGCACTGGTACTTGTTATAGTACAGGACTCTGGTGGTGGATAGCATAGCTTTTTGGCATCTTGTATGCGACTGTAGCATGGGAAAAACTTCTTATTTGTTCTTCGTATTATTTCATATTGCCCTTGGGTCAAGTCGGCATCGATGAACATTTGTAGAGCTTGCATCGGTGTAAGTGGAGTTTGTTCTTTATTAGACTTCTTAGTTTGATACGCTCTTTTGTATTTCGAGGCTCTTTTAGGGGAACCAGTGATATCCCTAAGTACAGTGAAGGCATCTCTTTTGCCACTCTTTCCCAACTCCACTTGAGCAGCATGTAAAATTACATCCTTTTCAAAAGTTGACCGGAGCTCCTCTGTCTTACGCCTTTTACTCCTTTCAGATACTTCATCAAATGGTTTGGATGGTCTGCCAGGTCGCTTTTGAAAAGCATCAGTGTTCGGAATTTCAAAGGTCCCTGCGAGCCATGTTTAATTGTTTTTCAGAAACACATCTTCGTGATAATGAGCTTTGACCCATCTTTGTTTCAATTCAGACTTGAAATGAGCAAATCTAACTTTCATTCTTACAATTTGGTCTTCATTGAAAGATTTCTCGGACAGCAGTTGTTCTTTCAAAAAGTCCAATTTCGTATCTAAATCTGGTAAATCAACGTTTTTCATTCGGTCGAATAGGTATTGCTTGGTCACAACCCTTACGCCAGACCCACCTTGTGAATCTAAAACAAAAGGAAACACAAATAAACTACTTTGTAATAAAAAGTAATTTTTTGACAATTTTTTCAATGATACCTTGATCGCTTTAAATAGCTCTATAACCGGCATCCGGACGTGATCAAAGTGTCATTTTAAAGGTAATAGTCTTAACTAACGCACCAACTAAAAATTATAGCTCGATCTATCCCGATACATAAACAAAAACTTTCACAAAGTTAAAAAAAAAAACGAAATTCAAAGCAGAATTATTATGAGTCTATTTAATACTGTTATTCTAAGTGTTAATATTACTCTATCGTAATTATTTAAAGACATTTTTATAGTATCTTACCTGCTTTATCACAGTCCATCACTATCAAATATCAAAACAAACTCAATGGTCAGAAAAACTAACTCAGAAGTTTACGATTTAAGAGAGCGCCGAGAACGTGCACTACGTGTAACGATCGAATTCCGACTACCTGGAAACGCTTCTCGGTAACAATGGAAGACAAAGCGCGTTTGGGGTGTGTTACCTGGTTACTCTTCTAAGTCTAGGAACCGGTTTTTGGACTATTTTTATGTCCCCCCAGATTCTAAGAAAACTTCTATGTGCGTTGGCGTTTAAAGAGTCCAAAGATATTTTAGTGAATGGAATCTCAAATATCATGTTGGCCAGTCTAACTGTTTTGCGTTGTACATAGTTTATGCAATCATTGTACCGCATGATGTTGTCTAAATCGTAATCATATTGTGGTCGGATGTTTACGAGGTGGAGGTTCATGACACCATTCATGATGGCGAAGGCAGTCTTGGTTGGGACTGGTTGTCGGACGGACAGGTATTGTCTGATAATAGACCCACAATAGGCATTGTATGTGGCGTCCACCATTTTGCCCTCGCAACGTGTTTTTAGGTATGCTAGTGCCTCGTCAACGGATGGTGGTGTATTCTTATCCTCTATCATCTGTTGCTGGTCCAGAATTCAGGCGCAATAGTCGGCCTAGTCTTGTCAATATCATCTCCAGGTTGTTTTGTGGTGAGTCGAGTCACTTCGTCATTCATTTGTAGTAGTTCCAATATTTTCTTTATTTCTTCCGTCATGCTCTCATGTGTGGCTTCTGGCCGGGCTGGGGCCCCGGTTATAGCCGCATAGATATCTCATTCGCGCTGCCATGGTATCTAGTGGGTTCGTGTTGGGATAATTCGACGTAGCTCAGTTGTTTGGGGCTTGGCACTGTATCAGTGGGTACAGGGTTCAAATCCCGCTTGAGCGTGTACCAATGGAAATGAATTTTAATGAATTTCTATGTACATTTTCGTAATAAAAACACATTTACGAAATGCATCGAATTATACGGTGAGGGAAAACATCGTGAGGAAACCTACCTGTTCGTCGTTACAGGTAATAGTTAGTGCTTGTAAATAGCGACATGGCTTACCACCTGTCACATTGAGTACTGACTATCTGGTTAACACGTGGGTTCGAGGTGTCCATAGAATTACTACCTTCGCAATTGCGGAGATGGGCACCTGAACCTCTGACTACCCCGCAAGGGTTAATGGTCGTGAATGCGTTTGTTTTTTGTTTTTGTTTAAAAGTTCTATAGTACATTTTTCTTTTTGAATAGTTTCATTTCAAATAGGTGATATGATACGTATATCTTGACTATTAATAAAATATGTTGGGCTTCAGGCTTAAGCTATGTGGTTAATTATACTGCTACACAAACAGTAATCTGAAATGCAATTATTAACACTATTTGGATCAGAAATATATATATTAGTAGTTACTACTAGAAAAATTATTAATCCACATCAAAAATACTGAATTGTACACCAAAATAATACAGTCCTAACCCAAACCTAACTTTAACTATGCGATAATATTTTTAGTACACATTTCACTATTTTTGTTGTGTATTTTATTTTTTCCATTTTAATTTAGATGACTAGTGTTTCATTTTCGCAGAACAGTATTATTCTTTTTGTTAAGCCCGTATATTGTTTAGTTGATAAGAAGCACGATGTAAATATATGTTAATGAAGTAGATTAAGGTAATGGATTGAATATTGTTTGCCATTCTCTTGTAAATAGAACCTTTAATTTTTATATTAAAGAAATATACATGCGATGATGTATTGTTTTATTTATACGTTATATACGCTTCATGGCTCACTACGTATTCCTTGGTCACTTATCATCTGGTACGCCCCTTTTTGACATGCATACAGATAATCATTATTTACGTTTCATTACATTTTCACTGAACCCATAAGCATTTGAACATCCGGTTGGTCACCTATCCAATAATCCGATGACCCAGACAGTACTTAACTCATTCGACACCGCGCCATTTTTCAGCGTCTTACTAGCGGAGCCGCCATACAAACGGTCATGAACACGCTAGGCGTGTCCGCGGCTCTGCGAATTAGGAAAAATGAACACGCCACGCGTGTCCACTGGCTCTACGCGAAGTTTAATGTTTTTTAAATACGTTAATAATACATTATATTAGTTTATTTCCTTAGTTCTGTTTGTGCAACGAAAGAGATAAGGTTGTGGCAACAGTATAGTGATTTTAAAGCAGGAATTATGGCGGAATATGGATATTTTGGTAAATATGTAAATTAAATATGATGTGATTCTCAAACTTAAATATTTTTTGATGTTTGTATGGGATATAAATTATTTACTCATCTATCGACTAAAATCACTCAGAAACGTAATATGGTGTAAGTACTAATATTATAATAAACAAGCTAACGTAATGAGTTTGATGGAAAGTTAAACAAACTTTTAGAACCTCTGGTCGCATACCCAAAGTGAACACGCGTTCTTGGCATTACGCAAGGTATTCGTTTTTAGTATAAACATTACTTCTTTCAAAGTCGAAACCACGTGAATATATGGTTATTCGTGTGGTAAATACCATATACACAAATTCTTATTAAAATGTTTCATGTACTTTTCGAGATATAATCGAAAACTTATGGACACGCGAGGCGTGTGCGCGGCGTGGCGAGTAGAATTTTCAAGAACACGCTAGGCGTGTCATTGGCTCTGAACGAGTTAACTTTAGTGATTCAATAAGAATGGGCGTGCCATAACAGCTACTGCAGATATGTATTATTTATTCGAGCAAACGATATGTATTTTGTTATCGAGTAGGGTTTTTATTCAGGAGCCTTGAGAGATCATTTTTAACGGGCAGTATTCCTAAGTGAGTCTTCATTATCGAACAAGCTTCAAAAATTCGCATGTTTGCTAAAGCCCATTCCTTACAAGGTGATAAGACTGCATTAGGTATAAAATCTCAATTTCTTACATACTATAAAAAATCCAGAAAAATGTTTATGTTAGAGTCATGATTACAATTAATGTTAGTGTTACAATTAGGCCGTGCACTGCGATAAATGGTTGCATGTCACACAAGAGTATTGTATGATAAACCACAGTGTGATAACACATTAAATAAACAACCTCAACTATACTTCTCTAAAAAGATAATTAACTTTAGGGGATAGAATAGAGGAAAATATCTAAAATACATGGTTAGGTAAATAATACACATCGTAAGAAGACACCCTAATATCGTAGCACATTAAAAAGCTGTTAGTGATTAATGTGGCGTAAAGATGTCGTCGAGGCCTATTGACAAAAAGATACATGAATTGAAAGTGCCTCAAAAAACTTGAATAGAAATTGGTTCGCATTGAAAAAGAATTGAAAATGATACTTCAAGATATCTTGGTCGTAAAAAGTGTACTTTACATGTACATACATACAATCTCGTAGGCTATTCATTTCACAAGAAAAACGCTTCTTAACGTCATGTGTATCATCATTTCTTGTAAAATGAATAAAAATAGCGAGTCTCTCAAAAGTTTTAGGCTTTTGTTGTGTTTTGAGTCTTAGTCATATTATACACACATTTACTCGTACATACTTATCGTCTGTCACCTATATAGATAGGCAGAGAGCTTGGATTCTCATTTTACACGATCATTCTAAAGTTCTTTGCAAAACGCTAAGAGAATAGTATATAGGACTGAGTTTTGGTTCCATTCTCTTAGTATTTTCCCATATTTCGGAGAGTGGTTTACATAATATTTACATTCAAGTGTTTTCATTCCTTTCAGGGTTAAGAGAACCTCGGAGACTTAAGTTACATATCTTTTTTAGCATAGCACGCACTCATTAGCAATGCTGTGGTTGTGTCATCAAAATAACAATAATAACAGGTTGCTAGCTCATCGCCTAATAGATACCAATTACCCCATGTCCCTTAGTCGGTCGGCTAGCATTCTTTTACGTCCATAATATTTCGTATCCTTATAAGATATGCAATGGTTCAATATACTATTTTTTATAATGATAATACTGCTAAGCTATTTAAAGCTCAAAAGAATGAAAACACTTCTTATTCTTTTGGATTTTGTTTTTAAGCCTAAATTAATTGAATCCAGTTAACTGTGTTAACGAAGATTAATAATTCACTCACAAGGGTTGAAAAGAAAGGAAAACGTTATCTCACTGGTGTTGTTTGTAGACCGTAGGTCGTTTGGGACTGGAACTTTATGTTATTAGACGTCTGTTCTCTTCAGGATTGTAGTTAGGTACATGCATCTAAAGTATAATTTGTTTTCTCTTTAGGATGGTAGGTAGATGCATCTTAAGTATAATTTGGTACACCAGAAATTTAAGCTATTTTGTCTGAATAATTATATTTACGTTCAATTTTTGAGCCGTGACCTATTAGGCACTTAAATGTTTTCTGAAATTGAAGTTATGTATTTTATTATCGTCACGAAATGTGATCTTTTTGGGTTCAAAGCTAGTCTGGAATATAAAAAAAAACACTTAAATTGTCTTGTGCTAACTAGCTGCCTTTATTACCGGAATGTCGTAGGAGGCGAGTAAGGAACTAGGGGTAAATAGAATGTATTGGGAGATAGGCTAACAACCTGTCACCAATATTCCATTATGACATCGTAACCACGATATTCATGTTGATAATAAACTAGGAGATATATCTCCAAGATTCTGTCCACCCCAACAGATATTTAAGGACGTGAGTGTATATGTAAAAACAAGGGCCAGTAAACGGCAATACAATAAACCTAATTGTCATTTAAGGTACCTTGGCCACAGATAATATAATACTATACAGTATCCTTGTATCCAGTATCAAGTAGCCTTGGCTATCTGCTCAAAAAGACGCTAGGTTCCGTAATTAGAATTTTCGGAAATACGCTTTTTTTGTTTCCTACCAACCGAGTATGAATAAAAGTCGTAAGTGTATGTAATTATGCCATTATGAAATAGTAATTTAGGATTACAGATCTAAATATTACCATGGTCCATATAGCACGAAAATTACTTTATTAAAAGCAACTTCACGTTAATGTACCGTATCTAATTAAGGTTTACATTAGGAATAATGTTTAACATATACAAAAAATCTTTTACTGTCTGGGACTCAAAAAGGTTAACCAGCTGAATTACTTTACAATATGTAGTGTCAACAATTTATTTGTTTTTATGCTCTACGATTCAATATGACGATGAGGATAATAAGATTACCTATTTCATTCTCAAATTGCTGAAGAAATGATCACAAATTTGCGAGCTTAACACGATAAAGGACTTATTATGTGTCAAGATTTTGTATTTTACATACATACATGTATTTACGTCCTTTTATCCCTTTAGGAGAGAACCGTGGAGACATGAAAACATCTTGGTCACTCTTTAACGCGAATATTGCGATTGTGTTGTTTTGTCGACCATTGTAATATGTACTTTTAACTTAAACCTTTTTCAATATGGCGTCTATCTATATAATAATATCTCCTATGTTACTTTTTAACATGCAAATTGAGGTTGTGACGTCGTGTTAACATTTACCCCTAATCCC